>WNGS01001360.1:155979-172007 GCA_020271785.1 Procambarus virginalis | reverse complement strand
AGATGTAACAAACAAGGGTTCAGGATGAAGGGGAGATACGCAGGGATAAATAGCAGAGATTCACTGGTAGTGAGGACCAGGAGTTGAGAACGAAGAAGAGAGACATGGGATGAGCACGTTTAGGTAACAACCATGAATGGTAAACACAGAGACATTAGACACTGGGAGTGTACACACAGGAGGTGATGAACCAATGACGTCCAGAGGGTGACTGAGTCACAGGGAGATTGATTGATTGATAAAGATTAAGCCACCCAAGAGATGGCACGGGCATGAATAGCCCGTAAGTGATGGCCCTTTTGAGCCATTACCAGTATCAAGAAATGATACTGGAGATCTGTGGAGGCGCAACTGCACCCTGCGTGACTCACAGGGAGAGAGAAAGCAGCAGTAAAGACAGAAAGAAGAAACACAGTTATGAGACGTAAACATAAACTACGTATAAGGAGAAAATGGTAAAAACACAAGGGAATGGATATAGTTTCGAGTCGTGAATACGTAAGTACCAAATATATATGAATATAAGAATATATGGACAGGATGGTCGGGAAGAAGAATATATATGGACAGGATGGTCGGGAAGGACAGGATGGTCGGGAAGGACAGGATGGTCGGGAAGGACAGGATGGTCGGGAAGGACAGGATGGTCGGAAGGACAGGATGGTCGGGAAGGACAGGATGGTCGGGAAGGACAGGATGGTCGGGAAGGACAGGATGGTCGGAAGGACAGGATGGTCGGGAAGGTCAGGATGGTCGGGAAGGACAGGATGGTCGGGAAGGACAGGATGGTCGGAAGGTCAGGATGGTCGGGAAGGTCAGGATGGTCGGGAAGGACAGGATGGTCGGGAAGGTCAGGATGGTCGGGAAGGTCAGGATGGTCGGGAAGGACAGGATGGATGGGATGGTCGGGAAGGTCAGGATGGTCGGGAAGGACAGGATGGTCGGGAAGGACAGGATGGTCGGGAAGGACAGAATGGTCGGGAAGGACAGGATGGTCGGGAAGGACAGGATGGTCGGGAAGGACAGGATGGTCGGGAAGGACAGGATGGATGGGATGGTCGGGAAGGTCAGGATGGTCGGGAAGGACAGGATGGTCGGGAAGGACAGGATGGTCGGGAAGGACAGGATGGTCGGGAAGGACAGGATGGTCGGGAAGGTCAGGATGGTCGGGAAGGTCAGGATGGTCGGGAAGGACAGGATGGTCGGGAAGGACAGGATGGTCGGGAAGGACAGGATGGATGGGATGGTCGGGAAGGTCAGGATGGTCGGGAAGGACAGGATGGTCGGGAAGGACAGGATGGTCGGGAAGGACAGGATGGTCGGGAAGGACAGGATGGTCGGGAAGGACAGGATGGTCGGGAAGGACAGGATGGTCGGGAAGGACAGGATGGTCGGGAAGGACAGGATGGTCGGGAAGGACAGGATGGTCGGGAAGGACAGGATGGTCGGGAAGGACAGGATGGTCGGGAAGGACAGGATGGTCGGGAAGGACAGGATGGTCGGGAAGGACAGGATGGTCGGGAAGGACAGGATGGTCGGGAAGGACAGGATGGTCGGGAAGGACAGGATGGTCGGGAAGGACAGGATGGTCGGGAAGAACAGGATGGTCGGGAAGGACAGGATGGTCTGGAAGGACAGGATGGTCGGGAAGGACAGGATGGTCGGGAAGGACAGGATGGTCGGGAAGGACAGGATGGTCGGGAAGGACAGGATGGTCGGGAAGGACAGGATGGTCGGAAGAACAGGATGTTCAAGACGGAAAGGAAGTCGTGCCGTTGAGGCCTTGGTAATTGAACTGAGACCCAGCCCAGCTCTACAAACGGTTACAGCAGAATGATGTCCAAATAAAACCATCCCACACTCCCTCATCCTTCCCCCCCCCCCTCCCTGCCTGTACCGCAACACTCCACACACACACTCACACAAATACACAACGCACAACCTACTAATCACAAAATTAAGATGTGAATAAGGCTGTCTTTCCAACTGCTTCTCCTCTCTTGTATTTCGCCATTCCAAACGATCATTCCCGAGCAGTAGCCAGAACTGGGTTCTTGAAATTCTCGCGAAGGTTTCATCGGGCAACTACCAGCCTTGTAGCAGGCTTAGGCTATCGATAAGTTCAATTACCAACTGTTCAAGTAGCTCTAGTTGCCTAACAACTAGAAGTTAGCGGCCTCGGCCGAACTAACACCCACCAGCCACTTAGTCTACATGGACACATCACAACCACCCACCATAATATAGATTTGACTAGGCCCCCTGGTCCCACAAGGCCATAACGACGAAAGTCAAATTCACTGATAAATCTGGCCACATTCCATCTCCAGCTCAACTATGTGAGGTGATTCATGGGATCACCCAGATTACCTACAAAATATGTTCAAAATAACGAATGGAGCCATCTTGCTGGTACGCAATGCAGACCTTCCAGATCTCCTTTCGACTGACAGTCTGCACATACTATGGGAGCAGAAGATCTCACCCTACCCCCCGGCCGAGTTCCAAGCCATACACACCATCTTTGTACATAGCATCCACAACATCATCATGGAACACTCAATTGACGAGATATCTGCAGAAATTGGGGAAAAACAGGGATATTAAAATAATTCACGCCCACAAGTTCACAACTCAATCCCACAACAACCAAGTAATGAAGCTAACTCTGGCTTCATCGGTGCAAGAAACACAAGTTTGCAACTTAGGCTTTTCTGCATTTGGCATCAAGATCATTGATGAAAAAACACTGTTGTTGATGAAACAACAACATCGGAACACTGATGTTCCCTGATCAAATCACCCTACAGAGGTTCACAAGCTCAAACAATGCTTCAAATGCTTCCGGTATGACCACTATTCCAGTGCATGCAAAATTGTAACCCCCAAGTGCAGCAGGTGTGCAGGGGATAACAACTACAGAGAATGCACAAGCCCAACGTCCAAGTATGCACAATGCAATGGTGCACACATTGTAATATCCCATTTGTGTCCTCATAGGCCGAATGCAATCAAGCAAGCACAAAAAACGGTGACAGCTGCCTATCAACAAGCAACAGTCACCATTTATGCCCCTCCTCCACCAATAAACGCCTGGGGTGACCCCAACCAGCCTCAACAATGCCCAAAAGACATCAAACTCCCAGAATTACCTCGGCCCTTCCACCCAGACAACCTGGCACACATCCAGGTCCAGTACAGTAGACTCAAACAGGATTATAGTCAAAGCCCTCGCACGCACCCTTGCCATAAGAAACCCTAGACGCATACAGCGTCGCACACACCACAGTTCTACACCCCGCTGTTCCACGAGGCTCAGGGCCAACACTCGTAGCCGTAGCTCATCCCCTGAGGACAGGGTAAGGGGAGGCACCTTCCCCCCAATACTCCATCTGAGAGTGACTCTAGCACTACAGACGTGAACGTCGATGATAGTAGCAGCAATAAAGACCCCTCAATTGCACGGCAACGTGAGGAAAACGCCATCCAACCGTTTGCCGGAGCCGGAAACATGACCCCTGGCCCAAAAGACCTACCCTCCACCTTCACATACATCAGAAGCCAAACCGAAGTTAACAACACTGGCACTTGAGCCAAACAAACACATACGGCGCACAACCAATAATGAGGATCACAATCCTTCAAGTGAATATCAGACATTACTTCAACAACAGATACCTCCTCACCCTGGAGGAGGTATCTTACCAGGGGCATTAGGGTGAAAGAAACTTTTTGCCCATTTGTCTCCGCCTCCACCAGGATCGAACCGGGACCTCAGGACACAAAATCCGAAGCGCTGTCCACTCAGGTGTCAGGTGCCCATTAATTACTGCTCATTGCATTAGCCTCTTGTCATGTTGGTAACTGATATTCTGGTACTGTGAGATTCATACCACAGAAGCAAGGTTTTGGTAATTATGTGATGCTTTACTTTTATTCATGTTTACTTATGTATTAATGGTTGACCATTAACGTCTTGAAATTCTCCCTTAACCCCCGCCCCAATCCCCTATTCCCCCTTGGCTTATAATCCACTGCCAGTGTTACCATGTCTTGTAGATATGAATTCTCAGTTGATTCTTTTTTATATCATGATGTATTCACTTATGTATTGATTCAGTGATTGTATTCTCATGTAAGGTTGTATATTATAGTACTTAATCAGTATTGTATGATTATAAAGTTATTGACTAGTAAATGGTTTGATACAAGCTTGTGATAATATTTGAAGGATAAGCGTCGGTTGAATTGCCGAGTTGGAAATAATGGCTTTCGCGACCTGCGCGGCCCTGAGGTATCACTACTTTCTTGATTTCTCAAACAGGCGGATGTGTGATGTCCGGCTCTTGATTTGAGTGACACTTTGTGGATTATTAACTACTGATATATATGTATATATGCTGTAGTACCTGTATTGGATCAGTTTACCGATGTACATAATGCAAGGTGATTTTATGTATACATATTGAGGTGGGTACCTGAGGGTCTTAAGTGATTGCTATTATGATTTGATATGATTTTGATTGCTGAAATGGAGAACTCCTATTTCAGCTAAGCCCTGATGCTAAGAAAATAGAGGGATAGAAGCCCTAAATCAGAAGATAGTAAATACAGAATATGCGGTCATATTCAATGAGACATGTATATATATGTATATATATATATATATATATATATATATATATATTATATATATATATATATATATATATATATATATATATATATATATATATATATATATATATGTATATATATGTCGTACCTAGTAGCCAGAACTCACTTTTTGGCCAACTATGCAAGGCCAGATTTGCCTAATAAGCCAACTTTTCCTGAATTAATATATTTTCTCTAATGTTTTTCTTATGAAATGATAAAGCTACCCATTTCATTATGTATGAGGTCAATTTTTTTTATTGGAGTTAAAATTAACGTAGATATATGACCGAACCTAACCAACCCTACCTAACCTAACCTAACCTATCTTTATAGGTTAGGTTAGGTTAGGTAGCCGAAAAAGTTAGGTTAGGTTGGTTAGGTAGGTTAGGTAGTCGAAAAACAATTAATTCATGAAAACTTGGCCTATTAGGCAAATCGGGCCTTGCATAGTAGGCTGACAAGTGCGTTCTGGCTACTAGGTACGACATATATATATATATATATATATAATATATATATATATATATATATATATATATATAATTATATAATATATATTATTAAATATGACCGAAAAAGTAAGATTAATAATTCTAACACGAATTTTCTCAATTTTCCTTATGTTTGTTTTTACTGATGACGGTAAATTAAAAATCAATTCTCCAAAATTCATTCTTTATTTCTTAGTCTGACGCGACACTTGAGCGCGTTTCGTAAACTTATTACATTTTCAAAGACTTTAGTTACACACACACAGAACAACTATAACTGAACAGAGTTTAAATACCTGCATTTGGGTGAGGTGACATGTTACAATGGTTTGGGGTGAGGTGAGAACAAACACAGAACACGAAACAATGGGTATAAGGGAAGAATAGATCTGTAACTGCAGAAGGCCTATTGGCCCGTATTTCTTGATGTTTCTATATTGGAGCGGAGTCTTGAAGTGGGTAGAATATAGTAGTGCGTTAATTGGCTGTTGATTGCTGGTGTTGACTTCTTGATGTGTAGTGCCTCGCAGATGTCAAGCCGCCTGTTGTCGCTGTATCTATCAATGATTTCTGTGTTGTTTGTTAAGATTTCTCTGGTGATGTTTGGTTGTGGGAAGAGATTATATGTTCCTTGATAGAGCCCTGTTGCTTATGCATCGTTAATCGCCTGGAAAGAGATGTGTTGTCTTGCCTATATATTGAGTTCTTTGGGGCTTACAGTCCCCAAGTGGGCATTTGAAGGCATAGACGACATTGGTCTCTTTAAAGCGTTCTGCTTTGTGTCTGGAGAGTTTCTCATGAGTAGGTTGGCAGTTTTCTTGGTTTTATAGTAAATCGTCAATTGTATCTTCTGATTTTTGTCTGTAGGGATAACGTTTCTATAACAAAATATTCAGGACCCTTTCCTCCGTTTTATGAGCTGTGGAAAAGAAGTTCCTGTAAATAGTCTAATAGGGGGTACAGGTGTTGTGTTAGTTGTCTCTTCAGAGGTTGCATGGCGTTTCACCTTCCTTCTTATGATGTCTTCAACGAAACCATTGGAGAAGCCGTTGTTGACTAGGACCTGCCTTACCCTACAGAGTTCTTCATCGACTTGCTTCCATCCTGAGCTGTGGCTGAGAGCACGGTCGACATAAGCGTTAACAACACTCCTCTTGTACCTGTGTGGGCAGTCACTGTGGCATTGAGGCACATTCCTATGTTTGTTTCCTTAGTGTAGACTGCAGTGTGGAAACCTCCGCTCCTTTCCATGACTGTTACATCTAGAAAGGTCAGTTTCCCATCCTTCTCCATCTCGTAAGTGAAACGCAACACAGAATTCTGCTCAAATGGCTCCTTCAGCTCCTGCAGATGTCTGACATCAGGTACCTGTGTAAAAATGTCGTCAACATACCTGCAGTATATGGCCGGATTCAAGTTCATGTCGACTAAGACCTTTGTTCGATGGTACCCATGTAGAAGTTCGCAAACAGGACACCTAGGGAAGAACCCATGGCGACCCCATCTACTTGCTTATACATGTGCCCATCCGGGCTCAAGAATGGTGCCCTTTAGTACAAGCTTGGAGTAGTTTCCTAGAATGTTTTCTGGTATGTCAAGAGGAGTACAAGCCGATCACGATACACTCTGTCCACTATCATCCCGATTGTTTCATCCACAGGTACGTTGGTAAACAGTGATTCTACGTCCAACGAGGCTCTTATCCCTGTGGCCCGTGTTCCCCGCAGTAAGTCAACAAATTCCTTTGGAGACTTAGGCTGAATGCGCAAGGGACATAAGGAGTCAGCAAGCTGTTGAGTCGCTTCGCCAGTCTGTACGGGGTGTGGTATCTGGCTGATGATTGGCCGAAGTGGGTTTCCAGGCTTGGGTGTCTTGACATTTCCATACACGTAGCCAGGTTTGTATTCCCCAATAATCTTTGGCAGGGGAGTCCGGATTCTTGGCGTTCACAGTTTCGATCAATTTGTTGACCTTTGCTTTCAATTCGGCTTCCACCCCAAATTATGTCAATTTTCAATTAGAGACAAAAAATGCTACAATCTTCAGTGTCCGGAATTCCACGTGAGAGGTACACAACGTTATAGACGGGAAGATCAATATGACACTACTGGCAATTTTTTAGAGGAAGGCAGAAACAGAGCAGAAAATATAAGAGAGAGGAACAGTCAGATGGAACACTACAGGATTACAGAGGGGAAGGGAGATACCACAAAGTGGAATACACATTACCAACAACACACAGGTACTACACCACACAACACTCGCCCACTACCGAAACTGGACGAATCACTTCGAAAACAACACACCCTGGACGCAAACACAGTGGCCTCCTTACCGGAGCCTCAGATATTAACACAAGTAAGGCATCCAGCACTTCCCTACCACTACCACGATAACATTTATATTTGCCAACATTCAGGTATAAAAACACGCAAATCCAACAAAGTTCACTTTATAGATGGTCTCCTTCATGAGGCAAATGCAGTGTTTGCAGCCCTAACAGAAACCCCACAAAGGACTACCATGATGGTGAAATATGGATCTCAGAGTACAATCTTTTCAGATGTGATAGGAAACACCGGCTTCAGGGTGGGGTCAGCCTATACATCAAAGACACACTCATCTGTACTGAGCTGCTAAACACCTCAAATGATATGGTGGAAGTGCTGATAATCAAAATAGAGATCTAAATGTAGTTATTGTCCTTGTATATAGTCACCGGAGGCAAACCCTCAGCAGTTTAAAGACCAACTAATGAAAGTAGAACACTGCTTGGAAAACCTCACAAATCCAGCTCCGAACATCATCCTGCTTGGGGACTTCAACCTACGGCACCTGAAATGGAAGCACCTGGCTAATACAGTAATATCAGAAAGAATACCAGGAAGTAGCCTTAATGAACAGGCACATGCAAATGACCTGCTACGGATGTGCGACAGGTTTGCCTTAAACCAGCAAATAGTAGAACCAACTAGGAAGGAGAACACGCTGGACCTCATTTTCACTAATAATGATGAATTGATCAGGAACATAATGATTACAAATACCTGTTACTCAGATCACAACTTAATTGAAGTTATGACAACCATGGGGAATAGACCTTCAAAACCAGTCCAGATTCCCGGTGGAGGAGATTTCAGCAAATTCAACTTCAATAATAAACAGATAAACTGGGAGCAAATAAACCAGGACTTCACAGAAATAAACTGGGAAGAACAGCTAGAAAATGCGAACCTGAACCAGTGCCTGGAAAAAATAAGCTCAGTAGCACTAGAAATATGTACAAACGCCCCCTAAGAAAAAAGAGGAAGAGATGCAGATTGGAACGAGAACGTCGTCCCTATATAGGCGAAGAAAACGAATCGCGGAACAACTTGAGAGTCGCACCCTATCTCAAGAACGGCGAAGAAGGTTAGGTAGAGAAATAGGAACAATTGAACTCAAGCTACAAGAATCATACAAAACCCAGGAGAGGCAAAGAGAGCAAAAGGCCATCAGTGAAATAGAGAGAAATCCGAAATATTTTTTCTCCTATGCAAAATCAAGATCAAAACCACATCTAGTATCGGGCCCCTGCGAAAGGAAGATGGAACTTTCACCGATGACAACAAAGAAATGAGCGAGCTACTGAGGAAGCAGTACGACTCTGTCTTCAGCGAGCCATTAAACGCACTAAAGATCGATAACCCAAATGAATTTTTCATGGATATGATACCAACATCAAATCATATATCAGACGTCACCCTATCCCCACTGGATTTTGAAGAAGCCATAAACAGTATGCCTATGCACTCTGCACCAGGCCCGGATTCTTGGAACTCCATATTCATCAAGAACTGTAAAAAAACACTATCGCAGGCCCTTCACATTCTGTGGAGACAAAGCCTAGATACTGGCGTTATTCCTGATATACTAAAAACAGCAGAGATAGCACCACTTCATAAAGGAGGAAATAAGGCAGAGGCAAAAATTACAGACCGATAGCGTTAACATCGCACATCATAAAATTTTTGAGAGGTGCTAAGAAGTAAGATCACAAAATACATGGAATCACAGCATCTCCATAACCCGGACAACATGGTTTCAGAACAGGGCGCTCTTGCCTGTCGCAGTTGCTGGACCACTATGATATGGCATTAGATGCTATGGAAGACAAACAAAACGCTGATGTAATTTACACAGATTTCGCAAAAGCTTTTGATAAATGTGACCATGGTGTTATTGCACATAAAATGCGCTCAAAAGGAATTACCGGAAAAATAGGCAGATGGATCTACAATTTCCTGACCAACAGAACCCAATGGTAATAGTCAAACAAATAAAATCCAGCCCATCAACCGTTAAGAGCTCAGTCCCCCAGGGTACTGTGCTTGCTCCAGTACTTTTTCTCATCCTCTATCGGACATAGACAAGACACAACTTATAGCACTGTATCATCCTTGNGGTTTTCTTCACTGAAACTAATAGGTAAATCATAGGCATTACAGTTAACCTGAAGGGTAACTGCATGGTCGCAGCCGCCATGTTAGAAGCTAAGCTCTCTACATTATTTGTATTAAATCCATTATTCAAACTTTCACTGGGAAGCTCAACATAGTTGGCCTTAATCTGCCATTAAGTATTTAATAATCATCTGGATACCTAGAAATATCTCTCAGGTTCCAGTAATTCAATATTACTTCTAATACAATTCCCTGAACTAGCATCCCATTTGTAAGGTTGGTACTCGCTTATCCCTAGCCTACAGATCACGCGTATTAACCACTTAAAACCACCTCTCACACTCAGCATGTCTTCCATATAACCATTCAACCCTACACTAAGAATATATATAGATGTTTCATCCTACCACATTATATAGTAATATAATGATGACATATTATAAGGCAGCGCCTAACATCTTATTTACTTAGTACCTACTTCTACGTATAAGAGAAAGTTACGAGTTCGTTATTCTTATAACTGGAATAACGGATTTGTAACACACATAATAAATGCAGGGGATTATGCAAAAATATGAACCTAAAAAAAGAAATGTGACATTTACATACCACGTAACGAGTATAGCATAAAGAAAATAGTTACAGGTAGAGCAGTGCAGATGAGTGAGGAAGGAATAGTGATACGTGGTGTTGCCATAATAGTGAGACACAAGGCTAAGACTAAGATGTAACAAACAAGGGTTCAGGATGAAGGGGAGATACGCAAGGATAAATAGCAGAGATTCACTGGTAGTGAGGACCTGGAGTTGAGAACGAAGAAGAGAGACATGGGATGAGCACGTTTAGGTAACAACCATGAATGGTAAACACAGAGACATTAGACACTGGGAGTGTACACACAGGAGGTGATGAACCAATGACGTCCAGAGGGTGACTGAGTCACAGGGAGATTGATTGATTGATAAAGATTAAGCCACCCAAGAGATGGCACGGGCATGAATAGCCCGTAAGTGATGGCCCTTTTGAGCCATTACCAGTATCAAGAAATGATACTGGAGATCTGTGGAGGCGCAACTGCACCCTGCGTGACTCACAGGGAGAGAGGAAGCAGCAGTAAAGACAGAAAGAAGAACACAGTTATGAGACGTAAACATGAACTACGTATAAGGAGAAAATGGTAAAAACACAAGGGAATGGATATAGTTTCGAGTCGTGAATACGTAAGTACCAAATATATATGAATATAAGAATATATATGGACAGGATGGTCGGGAAGAAGAATATATATGGACAGGATGTAGGGAAGGACAGGATGGTCGGGAAGGACAGGATGGTCGGGAAGGACAGGATGGTCGGGAAGGACAGGATGGTCGGAAAGGACAGGATGGTCGGGAAGGACAGGATGGTCGGGAAGAACAGGATGGTCGGGAAGGACAGGATGGTCGGGAAGGACAGGATGGTCGGGAAGGACAGGATGGTCGGGAAGGACAGGATGGTCGGGAAGGACAGGATGGTCGGAAAGGACAGGATGGTCGGGAAGGACATGATGGTCGGGAAGGACAGGATGGTCGGGAAGGACAGGATGGTCGGGAAGGACAGGATGGTCGGGAAGGACAGGATGGTACGGAAGAACAGGATGGTCAAGACGGAAAGGAAGTCGTGCCGTTGAGGCCTTGGTAATTGAACTGGGACCCAGCCCAGCTCTACAAACGGTTACAGCAGAATGATGTCCAAATAAAACCATCCCACACTCCCTCATCCTTCCCCCCCCCCCCCCCCACCCTGCCTGTACCACAACACTCCACACACACACACTCACACAAATACACAACGCACAACCTACTAATCACAAAATTAAGATGTGAATAAGGCTGTCTTTCCAAACTGCTTCTCCCTCTTGTATTTCGCCATTCCAAACGATCATTCCCGAGCAGTAGCCAGAACTGGGTTCTTGAAATTCTCGCGAAGGTTTCATCGGGCAACTACCAGCCTTGTAGCAGGCTTAGGCTATCGATAAGTTCAATTACCAACTGTTCAAGTAGCTCTAGTTGCCTAACAACTAGAAGTTAGCGGCCTCGGCCGAACTAACACCCACCAGCCACTTAGTCTACATGGACACATCACAACCACCCACCATAATATAGATTTGACTAGGCTCCCTGGTCCCACAAGGCCATAACGACGAAAGTCAAATTCACTGATAAATCTGGCCACATTCGATCTCCAGCCCAACTACGTGAGGTGATTCATGGGATCACCCAGATTACCTACAAAAATATGTTCAAAATAACGAATGGAGCCATCTTGCTGGTACGCAATGCAGACCTTCCAGATCTCCTTTCGACTGACAGTCTGCACATACTATGGGAGCAGAAGATCTCACCCTACCCCCCGGCCGAGTTCCAAGCCATACACACCATCTTTGTACATAGCATCCACAACATCATCATGGAACACTCAATTGACGAGATATCTGCAGAAATTGGGGAAAAACAGGGATATTAAAATAATTCACGCCCACAAGTTCACAACTCAATCCCACAACAACCAAGTAATGAAGCTAACTCTGGCTTCATCGGAGCAAGAAACACAAGTTTGCAACTTAGGCTTTTCTGCATTTGGCATCAAGATCATTGATGAAAAAACACTGTTGTTGATGAAACAACAACATCGGAACACTGATGTTCCCTGATCAAATCACCCTACAGAGGTTTCACAAGCTCAAACAATGCTTCAAATGCTTCCGGTATGACCACTATTCCAGTGCATGCAAAATTGTAACCCCCAAGTGCAGCAGGTGTGCAGGGGATAACAACTACAGAGAATGCACAAGCCCAACGTCCAAGTATGCACAATGCAATGGTGCACACATTGCAATATCCCTATGCAGGCGATGAGTCACAATACCTGAACCTGAACCTGAATGATACAGGAGAAGATGCCCATTGGGGCGAGCCTTGAAGTGGGGACAGCTGAAGAGAAGTCGGTGAGAGGAAATGCTGAAGTTGAAGAAAAAGTGCCAGGGCTAGACCCAGCTGCATGTCAAAGTGTAGATGCTGTATCAATCCATATCTGGCTAGGCTGGGAGACGGGTCTGGAAGGCGGCAGTGGAGGTTTTCTTTCTTCTTGGTGTGTGGAGTGTGTCTACGTCTGGTACCACCATCTCAAAACAAGCAAAATTAGGTCCCCATCCCCCTAAAGAGGGGGAAGAGAGCGGCTGCTCTCAGTTGGTTTCTTCTTAGATCTTCTATTTTTTCTTACTTCTAGTAATCATTTGATGTTCCTTGTACTGGGGGTAGTCAGGTGGGAAGAGATCCTTACACAATGTTGCTTCATCGCAATGTTCGAAGATTTCTTCATTCGCTACATTCCAATTTGGTTGGTTTGGGTTGTTCAGTATGTTTTCTGCAAACTTCACATTGTAGATTTTACTGGTGAGGCGCCTGAATTCAGGAGATCCATAAATCTGCTTATCACATTCCTCGTAAAGTTGGTCGAGTATTGGAGATTGCACTGGTAATGAGTGTGGTGAGTGTGCTGCAGTGGTCTCTGGTGCTGGGGGTGATGTTTCTGTTTCAATATCAACATCGGCGTTCGAGTCGTCATCAGAAGACGTGGTATCAGAAGCCACGGTATCAGTTGTAGTTGCTGGTGTATCTGGAGTTGCTGGTGTATCTGGAGTTGTATGGTCCAGGTTGACAGGCGTCTCTGGAACGGGGTCGGGCTCTGGCGTCTCTGGAACGGGGTCTGGCTCTGGTGGAGAGGAGCCAGCAGTAAACATGGCCTCTGGTATCACAAACGGTGGTAGGTTGTTCTCCTTGTACAGTTCGTTCAGAATTCTGTACCTTTGTCTGAGGTCTCCACCTGAGAGCTCCGTTGCGAAGTGTATCAGAGCTGCAACAGTGCTATCAGGGGTGGCTGCTGGCGGCGTGAGTGAGGACGGCTGGCTGGCTGGGTTGAGAGGTGTTGTTTGTGACCTTGAGTGGCTGGCTCGGGTCCAGTAATTTGGTTGCGCGCCGCTCGCGGCGCCACTAGTCGGGAGTGCTGGGAACGATTCTTCTTGAATGTTGAATTCCTTCGTTCTTGGAGTTGAGATTCTCGATCTGGCGTCGATCATTTTCTTAATTTCCGCCTGTCTGGAGGGGCACTCTAGAGAAACGGCTGTGTGTTCACCGCTGCAGAGTAGACAGCGCTTGATGGTGGCTGTGCAGGCCCTGTGATGGTGTTCTCCAGCACAAATGCTGCATTTCTGCAGCGGGTTTGGACACTTCTGAGCATAGTGGGTGTATTCATAGCACCTGAAACACTGTCGTAGGCGGAAATAACGTTGCCTGGTGATCTGGTGGGGAGTGCAGGCCACTCCACAGCACCTGAGGCCGTTGTCCGCCGCGAGAATAGCTTCTGCTGGAGTCTTGAGGGTGACCTTGAGGGTTGGCCTCCTATTTTCATCCTGCTGAATGAGGTGGGCCGAGATGGCCGTGAGGGATCGATTTTGTGCGTTTATGCTCTTCAGGATCTCTGTAGCTGGTCGTTCCGCGATGATGTCACTCACTCTGTGAATGAATATGGTCCTTACTGCCTGAAACTGGTGGGGAGGCAGGAGTGTTAAGCCCTTTGCCTCGAGCGCAGTGGTCGTCGTCGTGATGAATAAGGCTTCTAGTGCTGCTGGCTGAAGTATGTTGACCAGACCACACACTAGAAGTTGAAAGTACGACGACGTTTCGGTCCGTCCTGGACCATTCTCAAGTCGTTTGTCACAAACGACTTGAGAATGGTCCAGGACGGACCGAAACGTCGTCGTACTTTCAACTTCTAGTGTGTGGTCTGGTCAACATTGCAATATCCCATTTGTGTCCTCATAGGCCGAATGCAATCAAGCAAGCACAAAAAACGGTGACAGCTGCCTGTCAACAAGCAACAGTCACCATTTATGCCCCTCCTCCACCAATAAACGCCTGGGGTGACCCCAACCAACAACACCCCCAATTCCCAGGGTTGCAGGCCTAATCACCCGCCCAAGGAGGACACCAAAACAACCAACACCTCAATGACCCCACGGTTATTCCAGGGCAAACCCAGAACCAACCACAACAGGCTCAACATCTATCCCCCTCGCAACAAACCCGATCCTAAGCCAGCTTAGGAGGAGAACTCCTAACATTTGGCCAAATCACATTCCAAACAAACTGGTGAAGCTCCTGGGTTTCTGGAAACTCACTCAGGAAGGCAATGGCCTGTCTCCTGTCCACATGTCCAAGGACTCGCTCGCTTACCTGTTTCCTAAAAGCACAACAGCCGCCAACCAGGCCCAACAACAAACCAACAACCCAAACCCAAGTACTCTCTGCCCCAGGGCCTCAACCAATGCCCAAAAGACATCAAACTCCCAGAATTACCTCGGCCCTTCCACCCAGACAACCTGGCACACATCCAGGTCCAGCTACAGTAGACTCAAACAGGATTATAGTCAAAGCCCTCGCACCAACCTTGCCATAAGAAACCCTAGACGCATACAGCGTCGCACACACCACAGTTCTACACCCAGCTGTTCACATGAAGACTGATTAAAAAGATAGAGGCTCATGGTATTGGGGGTGCTATATTAAGCTGGATTAGGGCATGGCTATACCAAAGGAAACAGAGAGTTAGTATAAATGGAGTCAAGTCAGAGTGGGAAAATGTTGTAAGTGGAGTGCCTCAAGGCTCTGTCCTGGGACCTCTGTGTTTAATATATATAAATGATTTAGATTCAGGTTTGAGTAGCAACATTTGCAAATTTGCCGATGATACGAAAATCGGTAGGGAAATTAATTCGAAGGAGGACTCACTATCACTTCAAGTTGATCTAGATAGGGTTTTGAAATGGTCAAAGGACTGGCAGATGCAGTTAATGCTGATAAATGTAAAGTTCTGAGGCTAGGTAATGATGATAGAGTTACAAGATACGAGCTAGATGGTGTTGAGATTGCGAAGTCGGATTGCGAAAGGGATCTGGGAGTTATAATTAGTAAGAATTTAAAACAAAAGGATCAATGCATAAATGTTCGTAATAAGGCAAATAGGACACTCGGATTTATTAATCGCAGCGTAAGTAACAAGACACCTGGGGTGGTTCTCAAGCTATATCTTGCTCTGTTAGGCCCCATTTAGATTATGCAGTTCAGTTTTGGTCGCCATATTATAGAATGGATATAAATTCACTTGAACGTGTCCAGCGTAGGATGACTAAGTTAATTCCCCAAATTAGAAATCTTTCATATGAAGAAAGATTAACAAGCTTAATTTGCATTCACTGGAAAGGAGAAGAGTTAGGGGTGACATGATAGAGGTTTACAAGTGGATGAATGGACATAACAAAGGGGATATTAATAGGGTATTGAAAGTATCAACACAGGACAGAACGCGAAACAATGGGTAAAATGGATAAGTTTAGATT
>WNGS01001360.1:76564-154094 GCA_020271785.1 Procambarus virginalis | reverse complement strand
GGAAGGACAGGATGGTCGGGAAGGACAGGATGGTCGGGAAGACAGGATGGTCGGGAAGGCCAGGATGTTGGGAAGGACAGGATGGTCGGGAAGGACGGATGGTCGGGAAGGACACGATGGTCGGGAAGGACAGATGGTCGGGAAGGACAGGATGGTCGGAAGAACAGGATGGTCGGGAAGGACAGATGGTCGGGAAGGACAGGATGGTCGGGAAGGAAAGGATGGTCGGGAAGGACAGGATGGTCGGGAAGGACAGGATGGTCGGGAAGGCCAGGATGTCGGGAGGACAGGATGGTCGGGAGAGCCAGGATGGTCGGGAAGGACAGGATGGTCGGGAAGGACAGGATGGTCGGGAAGGACAGGATGGTCGGGAAGGACAGGATGGTCGGGAAGGACAGGATGGTCGGAAAGGACAGGATGGTCGGGAAGGACAGGATTGTCGGGAAGGACAGGATGGTCGGGAAGGACAGGATGGTCGGGAAGGACAGGATGGTCGGAAGGACAGGATGGTCGGGAAGACAGGATGGTCGGAAGGACAGGATGGACGGGAAGGACTGGATGGTCGGGAAAATGGATGGTCGGGAAGGACAGGATGGTCGGGAAGGACAGGATGATCGGAAGGACAGGATGGTCGGGAAGGACAGGATGGTCGGGAAGGACAGAAAGGTCGGGAAGGACAGGATGGTCAGGAAGGACAGGATGGTTGGGAAATACAGGATGGTCAGGAAGGACATGATGGTCGGGAAGACAGGATGGTCTGGAAAGACAGGATGGTCGGGAAGGACAGGATGGTCGGAAGTACAGGATGGTCGGAAGGACAGGATGGTCGGGAAGGACAGATGGTCGGGATGGACAGGATGGTCAGGAAGGACAGGATGGTCGGGAAGGACAGGATGGTCGGGAAGGACAGGATGGTCGGAAGGACAGGATGGTCGGGAGGGCCAGGATGGTCGGGAAGGACAGGATGGTCGGGAAGGACAGGATAGTCTGGAGGGCCAGGATGGTCGGGAAGGACAGGATGGTCGGGAAGGCCAGGATGGTCGGGCAGGACAGGATGGTCGGGAAAGACAGATGGTCGGGAAGGACAGGATGGTCGGGAAGGACAGGATGGTCGGGAAGGCAGGATGATCGGGAAGGACAGGATGGTCGGGAAGGACAGGATGGTCGGGAAGGACAGGATGGTCGGGAAGGCAAGGATGATCGGAAGGACAGGATGGTCGGGAAGGACAGGATGGTCGGGAAGGACAGGATGGTCGGGAGGCAAGGATGGTCGGGAAGGACAGGATGGTCGGGAAGGACAGGATGGTCGGGAAGGACATGGTCTGGAAGGACAGGATGGTCGGGAAGGACATGATGGTCGGGAAGGACAGGATGGTCGGGAAGGACAGGATGGTCAGGAAGGAAAGGATGGTCGGGAAGGACAGGATGGTCGGGAAGTCCAGGATGGTTGGGCAGGACAGGATGGTCAGGAAGGAAGGATGGTCGGGAAGGACACGATGGTCGGGAAGGACAGGATTGTCGGGAAGGACAGGATGGTCGGGAAAGACAGGATGGTCAGGAAGGACAGGATGGACGGGAAGGACTGGATGGTCGGGTAGAAAAGGATGGTAGGGAAGGACAGGATGGTCGGGAAGGACAGGATGGTCGGGATGGACAGGATGGTCGGGAAGGACAGGATGGTCGGGAAGGACAGGATGGTCAGGAAGGACAGGATGGTCGGGAAAGACAGGATGGTCAGGAAGGACATGATGGTCGGGAAGGACAGGATGGTCGGGAAAGACAGGATGGTCGGGAAGTACAGGATGGTCGGGAAGGACAGGATGGTCGGGAAGGACAGTATGGTCGGGATGGTCAGGAAGGACAGGATGGTCGGGAAGGACAGGATGGTCGGGAAGGACAGGATGGTCGGGAAGGACAGGATGGTCGGGAAGGACAGGATGGTCGGGAAGGACAGGATGGTCGGAAGGACAGGATGGTCGGGAAGGACAGGATGGTCGGGAAGGACAGGATGGTCGGGAAGGACAGGATGGTCGGGATGGTCGTCGGAGCTGGAGATAAGTCGAAGAGGTGGGTGAAAAGGCGGTGGCCCAACCGCCGTGGGTAAAAATTGCAGCTGGTGCTACGGTTTGCTGGTAGAGTGGGATTTCCATAGTTGCTCGCTGAGAAGACGAGAAGCCCGTCTTGCAAGAGGCCGGGCTTCTCGTTGCGGTGTCCTTTACTGCATTCGGTGTTCTACTGTTTACCTGATTTTCTCAGGCGCAGATCGTCGGTGTTCATCTTCTTCCCCGGCTTCCTGGCCGGTTTGTCGGTCTTGCTTCGCGTTGACATGGCGAAGCTGTCGTTGGAGGTCGGGTTCAGCTGGAAATCTTCAGTTGTGTTCTGGTGATTTCGTGGAGGTGTTGGTGTTCCAACCGAGACGTCGTCATCCGATGAGTTGGCTCACTCGGAAGCAGAGGCGGTGGATCTTGAGGGATGAATCCTTGCACGTTGAGTCTCCATGGGATCTGCAGTCGATGTAGATCGCTGAGATGGATGGATTACGAGAATTTTCAAATCCAGGGATCCCATCACAATGGTTGCACTATTCAAGTCACTTGTGTTGTCCCGTCTTGAGTACTGCTCAGTACTCACTTCCCCCTTCAGAGCTGGAGAGATTGCTGAAATAGAGGGAATACAGAGAACATATACAACGCACATAGACGCAATGAAGCACCTAAATTATTGGGATCGTCTCAAAGCTCTCCAAATGTACTCACTAGAAAGGAGACGAGACCAAATAATATACACATGGAAAATACTGGAGGGCCATGTACCAAATCTACACAGTAAAATAACAACGTACTGGAGTGAACGATATGGAAGAAAATGTAGAATAGAACCAGTGAACAGCAGGGGTGCCATAGGCACAATCAGAGAACACTGTATAAAGAGGCCGGTTGTTCAACACCCTCCCTCCCAGCGAGCGTAAGAAATATTGCCGGAACAACCGTGGACATCTTCGAGGAGGAAACTAGATTGTTTCCTCCAATGAGTACCGGACCAACCGGGCTGTGGGGGATATTTGGGCTTGTGGGAGGTTCCAAGCAACAGCCTGGTGGACCAAACTCTCACAAGTCAAGCCTGGCCTCGGGCCGGGCTTGGGGAGTAGAAGAACTCTCAGAACCCATCAATCACGTATGAGGCTATATGGGGTTCATAACAATACATACATACATACATACATACATACATACATACATGCATACCGGGCCTGAGGGCTGAGTCGACAGCGCTCAGGATTCATAGTCCTAATTAAGGATCCGGGTTCGATCCCTGGGTGAGGTGGGGACAAAAATTGCAAAGTTATTCACCTTGATGCACCTGTTCACCTAGCAGTAAATAGGTACCTGGGAGTTAGACAGCTACTACGGGCTGCTTCCTGGCAGTGTGTGTGTATGTGTGAAAAAATGCATAATTAATTGACAATTGAAAGAGGGATACATAGAAAGAAGGATGGACAGAAAGAAAGACGGATGGATGTAGATGATATATAGTTTGATAGATAGATGGATGGATGGATAATTATATAGAAGGATGGATTGAAAGACAGATGGATTGAAAGACAGATGGATTGGAAGACAGATGGATGGATATTGATGATAGATAGTTTGATGGATGGAATAATAGATGATTGGAGAGATGGGTTGAGAGGTGGGTAGATAGATGGATGGTTTGAAAGATTGGATGTGAATGGATAGACAGATAGATTGAGGATGTATACCCAGATTGAAGATGGATAGACACGGATTGTGGATGGAGAGATGGATGGATGGGTAGATAAATGAACATATAAATAAATGGATAGTGAGGCGCATACTTTGCTTTATGAGTTGATGTATCACTGGAGAACTGGAGGTGTGTATGTCCTTTAATGCCGCTGCACTCGCTCTCTAGAGCTCTACTCTCTTTGGTTCATACTTCACCTCCCTTGGTGCCTCAGTCCACCTAGGGGGAGCACCTTAGTTATCCAAGGAGTGGAGTTCCCACTGAACCCAGTGTTGGACCCCCGTGGTGAGTAAGGTAAGCTGACCACACCCTAGTCCTTCTGCTTGTGCGCCCTCAGACACGAAGATTTAGGCATAACCAGGCCAGCTTGCCCGCCACATTAGGATATATCTCCAAGGTCGCCAACCTGACCTGCCCTCATCTGCGGCCAGATAACTTCTTCGTTGTTTTAGATTTAGCTACTCACAATAAAATGTCCATGTAGTGAGCCCGTAAATATATAACTTCTTCATGTGCAGTGGTATTTATACTCTTCCAGTCTGGCTCTTGTTCAAGGGTAAATGGTGCTCAGTAAACCCCAAGAACAACATACAGATAAATGAAGAAGAGTAAATAAATACTATGTTAAAATGTGTGTAATTCACAAAACTTAACACGTGATGATAAAATGTGACAAGTGTCAGACCACGGAGGAAGAATTGGAACAAGAATTTCCGTAAATACTTTCGTATATTAATACATCTTCAGAAGAATTCCTTCTGAAGATGTATTAATATACGAAAGTACTTAAGGAAATTCCTGTTTCAATTCTTCCTCAAGGTCTGACACTGTTATTATGTTAAAATTTATTACGTTTACTCAAATGAGACTACAAAGAAACTGGCCGTAAAAGTCTCACTTACACTATCAAATGGCAACACTCTTCACATTAGTCAATTATAATATGGCAACACTCCAGGACTCCCACAAATTATAAATAACGAGGCTATCTTTTCTATAACCGGTCTCTCCCTTTTTCATCATCACTCAAATAATATGCAGCACACTGGAGCCACATCGGACCAGGACGCAGCTACCAATCTCTTCTGCAAAGCTCTGCTGTAGGAAACGGCCTGCAGGTTGTATCTTAACCTTTCTAGCTACGCCTTTTGCGACAATATTGCAGCTCCACATCCTTGAACCTCAGACGATCATCTCTCACAGACCAGCTCCTCATAGTACTTCCTCAGAAGTCGACGCGACGCTCCTCTTCACTGACACTCTACAGCTGCTCGAGATTTCAAACACCGGAGGCCTAATTCTCTCCAGATCTGGGGACCTCTGAACAGCACTTCTGCTCGGCTTCAACCCTGGTAGCGAGTGATGGTAGATTTCCTGCCATTACCGCAGGACTCCTGACATCGCGCTACATCACACCACATCATACTCTGGCGCTCCGTGATTGGCCTACCTGGCCAAGCCCCCGCCACCGACCACTACACAACCACCCGGCTCTATACCCACAATGCTCTGGGGGTCTCTTCGAGCGAGAAAACCCTACTCCCTCTCGAGGTGCGCCACCATTAGCCACTTTCAAGCCTCTTCCCTGGTTAAACTTAAAACATAAACATTTCTTTTAGTTGAGGCATCTTGCCTTCTCTAAAGAGTTATAAAACGAAAGTAGGACTTATTTTGTGCATTTACGAAGCAGGGAGTATGACTCTCACAGCCGGGAGAGTAGAAAAATACCTGGATACTGTAACAATATATGAACAGATGGATGAACAGATAGATAGACTGATGGATAGATGGACAGATGGATGAATAGATAGACAGATGGATGGATAGATAATAGATAGATGGATGGATAGATGAATAAATAAATGAGTG
This sequence comes from Procambarus virginalis, assembly GCA_020271785.1. NCBI lineage: Eukaryota > Metazoa > Arthropoda > Malacostraca > Decapoda > Cambaridae > Procambarus > Procambarus virginalis. The sequence continues at coordinate 148,460 of WNGS01001360.1, read as the reverse complement.
GATAAATGAATAGATAGATGGATGGATATATAGACAGATGGATGGTTGGAACAGATGAATTGAAGGACAGTTAGATTATAGATGGGATATAGAGAGCCAGACCTGGGCAACACCACGTACTCCTCCTCCTCCTCCTATATAAAGATAAAGATAGAGTCCACTTTATCTTCAGAGTATAAGATCTACTAAAGCCCACAGGATGGGTATGTGATCCACTACCGCCCAAAGGATGGCCATGGGGTTCATCGTAATGGCTCATATGTGATAGCTGTGAGATTTTTCTCTACGCCTACCTCCCTTAGGAGGTGGACTACAAGTTTAAAGGCTGCTCTTGGCAGTTAAGCATGAGTCCAGTAGAAAAAGGAGAAGCGGGAGCAAACCGCCAGGCTTCCACCAGCAGGGGTGAAAACCTGTCCACAATAGGCTGCTGGTTCCTCCTAGTTAAACATGACGTTAAAACCAATAAAGGGTAACCGACGGGTACTCAAAATCAAATTTTATATTTGTTGTGGCGCTATGAATTGGAATTCGAATTCCCAAGAGCCCAGCCGTCATATCAAAGATCAAAACAACAATATCAAATATCAGAACATGGGTGTGGCACAGAATAGTTGAAGGTTGACATCAAAGACCGTTTAACAAAATTAAACAATTTATTAATAACAAGAGACTAGACTACTACATTATCGAGTTTACATTTACGTTAATGTCCATCCAGTGGCACCATAACCAACAGCTAACTAGCAACCCTTGCTGTGTGGCTGCATACTGAACTAACCTGAACACAGGTGTGCCCACTGATGACGCAATATTGCAAATTCAAAGAAAAATATCACAGACTAAGTTACGCCATAGAGAGTGATTTAATTACGTTAATGTCCATCCAGTGGCATTTGCAACACAGCTATTCAACAGCCCCTCGAGAGATGACAGCAGGCTCCATCCTGCTGACACTTCGGGCTGACAACATGAACTAACTAAACAAAAGAGTTATCCACTGATGACACAAGCAAGCAATCAATAGTGTCACGGCTACAGGTGTCCAGCTACTCTAATCACAAGCTTAAGGTCCTCCTTACAAACAGGAGAGACCCCCGTAACTTGGCGGGTAGTCTAACAGTGACTCCCCCCTATCACAACTAAAGTGAACAAAGTCAGGCAAGGTGGGATTCTGGGACACAGCTCCACTCATCCCTAAGTTACTTTACCCTCGTCACTAGACGATAACCAAAAGCAATTGCCTTAATCAATTTCAACATTGATTATGTGAATAATGATGGAAATTGACTGATCACAGCAGTCAGCAACAAGTACTACTTTAATCACAAACAAGTGTCTCACGCAAGACACAACATGATAGTACTCTACGTTAACACAAGTCCTCTTGTCACAATAACTCAAACTCTTAAATTACATCACACTTGACTCCTTGCAAGTATTCAGTGAGTAATTCTTAATTAAGGTCAAACGGACCACTAATTACATCCCAATTGAGTTACGTTAACTAAGCCTACCACAAGTGGGTGGCTTCTCAACAGTCTGTGTGTCATTAATTACTTTACTATGAGTGCTAATTACCCTAATTAACCTCGAGCAATTAATTAACTGTCACCAGGACCGATAATTAATGATACATAAATACGTCTCACTCCGCACTGCCTAAGCAGGTCTCATCAAACACTGTGAATTCACGGAAGAGGAGTTAATTACTAATAACAATGAGTGCAACTTAATCCACTGTCACCAGACAGAATATGATTAATATAACGTATTATGCTAACCCCATGACCTCGCTTTACCGTGTCATCTGAGTCTTCAAGACTCCAAACGTTAATTACTCCACTAATTACCACGAGCCACTAATTGCCCCAACCCCGAAAGGCAATTAGTCTCGAGCAACTGACGTTAACACTATCACTGACAGACTCTGACAGATCCTCTCCCACTACGTGAATTCATGATGAGAATGCTAATTACATAATTAGCTAGAGTGGTCAATTAATTGTCACACGGACAATTAATTGCACCGGAAACGTATTCTCACAAGCTCAAGTTCAACACTGTTCTCCCATAACAGCCCTCACTCATTCAACAACTACAAATGTGCACCCCCTTATCCAGTTAATCACCCCTAATTAACTCACTGAATCCTCAAGTTCTCAACACAACTTAAAGAAACAAAGTAACCCTAAGGTTACATAGGTCACACATATAATGGCATGCAAAACAACATAAAATAGCACTGCCGACATACGGCATACACACATGTGGATGGGGAATCACCACTACCCCCCAACAAACTAGAGCATGACTCGCTCTTACACTGGGGTGACAAGGGTGACACTGGCCGGCGTCACCTACCACATGGACGACGTCGGGCGGAATTCAAAGTCCAACAGGGGCCAGTAATATCACCTAATTACACTAGGAGGCCCTGCCCATTATTTCACCCAATTGACCATGAACATACAGGATAATCTGAGCCACCTGCTACCCCATGGGGCTCTGGTAGCTGCCCCATGGGTGATCACTGTCTCGAGGCTATTTCCTCTCCTGTATTTACCAGTCCCAGTTTCACGCGAATTTGGGCTTCGACACACCCAGGGTGGCTGATGTGCCATGCAAGATGAGTAAACTGAACGACGGGAGCGATAACGGTGGTGGGGGTGGCAGGCCCGCCACCCCCACCTAGACACTCCTCACACCCTGGCTGCCCAATTCAAACTAAACTCTTGGCGGGCTAGAGAGACTCACATCCCCATATCTCTCCCCCTACCTTGTCTTGACCAATCAGCAGGAAGCCGGCACTGTTCCTCATGCCGCTTCCAATAACAGCTCTTGGCGCCAAAACTCGGCATAGGAGCAGGGGTGCCTAGACCAATCACAGACGCCCTCGCCCTGTGGCGTGGCGTGATGTCACAAGGAGATGTAGGCCTGGAGACAGTGGCGCGATGTCTCACTTGGGGGGGGGAACCATCGTTCACCCCACTGTCCCCCCTCCACCTCTAACGGTTTTTTGAGTCATCCTCCTCACACCACTCTCAAATCTCTCCCTATTTCACAGAAACAGGATTTTCTGTAATTCTCTCTACAGAGCAATCACAGAGCTCTAATTAGTCTTAACGACAGCATTTAACATAAGCTTTCATATGACACCCAACAAGTATATGTAATTTTGAAAGCTTCAGTTTCTAGAGTCCCTAGAGCGACTAGCTATTTCTAGAAACTAGAAAACTAGCTGAGGAGATTCTACATCTCCTCACAANCAAGGTGCGTGAATGTTTTAAAGTGTTGGATAACTGTAGTATGCCTTTCTCCAAGCCACTCCGCCTGAATGGAACCGCTGTTTGATGGATTATTGTTACACTTCTCTGAGATCTACCTACAGAAAGGTGAGTACTAAATTGAATTTAAAATTGAAGAGACCTATTCAACAAAGTAACTGGAGTAAACACTCCAACCGTGATTTTGTCATCAACCTCTTGGATAGACAACTTGTTAACAACACGATTACTGCATTAGGATATGGCCTGAGCTTTGCCACGTCTAACGGGACAGTTAATTTTGTAGATATTGCCAAAGGTTTCTGTAATCTCGAAAGTATAGTGATGTCTCAGTTGAAGATATTAAGTGTGCAAAGGTATGATGTATGGTGTTTTACTTAACAATTCTGTACCTAATTGTCCAAGTCGATTTTTTCATGCGTTCAAAATCTCAAAAAAGATAATTCATTACATATTACCAAGGCTGATAAGTCAATGCAGTAGTTATTATGAATAAGGATGACTATGTTCGAAAATGGAGTTACTTTTGGAACATAGGGATACTTACCTATTGGTTAACAAAGATCCAACTGAAAAAGTGATCGCACATTTTAACAAACTATCAAAACTTTGTGCAAAGGCGATAAAGAGTTGATTTCTAGGCTAACAAGTCGATCTCCTCTCTACCTTATATGTATGGGCTTATAAAACCCATAAACCTCATAATCCAGTTAGACCGATTATTAGTTCAGTGGTTCGGCGGCTTATAAACTTTCTAAGTGGTTGGTTAAAGTTTTGTCCCCTATCGTTGGTACTATTTCTAACTCGCACTTAACTAACAATGTAGACTTAATTAATAAGCTATCCACACTAAATTTGAATTTTGATTTTAAACTAGTAAGTTTGACGTGACCGCTTTATTCACTAAAGTACCTGTTAATGATTTGTTAGAATATCTACGTGGAACTGCCTAAATATAATTTGAGCTTGCAGACCATAATGTGTTGGAACTTATCAATTATGTATAAAAGACAATTATTTCAGTTTCAATGGAAAAAAAATTCAAACAAACATTTGGAATGGCTATGGCCATTCCCCTTTCCCCCTTTTCCTAGTTTTGAGCAATTGTATATGGAGTTCTTCGAAACAAAGATCTTATCCACACTATCCCTCTAATGAGTCTGGTAATATACTCTAGTCTGTTTAGGTATGTCGACGATATTTTGTGCTTATGGCCGAGTGACCAAGACCAAATTGTTTTTCTTAATGAACTTAATTCTTTGGTACCTTCAATAAAATTCACAGTGAAAATGAGGAGAATGGTACTCTTCCATTTTTTGGACATTATGATTCATAGAGTCAATAGAAGGTTCAATTTAATGTGTATAGAAAACCTACCAACGTGGGGTCGTTTGTTCATTATTATTCGAATCATCACAGTAAAGTTAAAAAGGCATATTTTCAGGAATGTTTCTTCGAGCTTTGAGGGTATGCAGCCCTGAGTTTTTTGATGAAGAGATAGCTAAAATATATGAAATTGGAAGAGTTTACAGTACCCTAAGATGTTTTTGGATTGTTCGTTTGGGAAGCTAAACAACGTTTTATAATAATGTCTCCAAAGCGAAACCAGAAAATAGAAACTCATTGTGGTACCTTATGCGATGGGATTTGAGAAACTTTCCAAATTTTTAAGACCTTAATATCAATTTGGTGTTCACTAATAATACGATCAAGTCTAATTTAATAAAAAAAAAAAACGGGTACAGCAGTTGTGTGTATTCGATTTCCTGCAATGATTGTGAGTCTGTGTACCTTGGACAAACAGGAAAATCCTTACAATTGCGTATGTCCCAACATGCTTAAGTATAAGAACTGCCCAAACGTCTAATGCTTTGTATCTACATACATGTTTGTGTGATCACACTATTAATGGGATGGGGTGAAAAGCATTGCCAATTGCAATGACTTTGTGGAACGGAATTTAATCGAGTCTGCGCTAATTACCAATGTCCAAATCTTCTCAATGTTAGTACTGGTATGTACAAACTTGACCCAGTTTTAAGTTACAATATTACACAACAGTTTAAGAAAAAACCGAGGATGCAGCGAGCATTCCCCCTCTGGATCGCGACACTGACGCTTGAAAGAGAAAACTTGCTGCTCTAGGTCTCTTGGGTGTCAATGAGCTTGGAACCAGATCCTTAAGAAACCTTCTGCACTCTCTCCCCAGGCCGGGTCTCAGACCCTATTGGAACGAGTTGTACCGTGATCTAATTGCCTGTACTTGCTGACTTGTTCTCTTCCTGTGTGTCGCCGCGGCTCCTGCTGTGCCGGCAGAGAGTTGATGTATGTGACTGCCAGGGTGGATAGCAAGTTATTTATATATATATATATATATATTATAATTATATATATATATATAATATATATATATTATAATGAAACTCACACCCCAGAAGTGACTCGAACCCATACTCCCAGGAGCAACGCAACTGGTATGTACAGGGATGCCTTAAACCACTTGACCATCACGACCGGACATAAGGAAGTGATAGCCGAGGCTATATGAACCACTTCCCCGCCGGCACCTGGATGGTTATCTTGGGTATAGCATTTTATCAAATCACCTCATTTTTTGGGGGCAACACGTGAGGAACACAAATGCAAACAAGCCTGAATGGTCCCCAGGACTAGATACAACTGAAAACTCACACCCCAGAAGTGACTCGAACCCATACTCCCAGGAGCAACGCAACTGGTATGTACAGGGATGCCTTAAACCACTTGACCATCACGACCGGACATAAGGAAGTGATAGCCGAGGCTATATGAACCACTTCCCCGCCGGCACCTGGATGGTTATCTTGGTATAGCATTTTATCAAATCACCTCATTTTTTGGGGGCAACACGTGAGGAACACAAATGCAAACAAGCCTGAATGGTCCCCAGGACTAGATACACTGAAAACTCACACCCCAGAAGTGACTCGAACCCATACTCCCAGGAGCAACGCAACTGGTATGTACAGGGATGCCTTAAACCACTTGACCATCACGACCGGACATAAGGAAGTGATAGCCGAGGCTATATGAACCACTTCCCCGCCGGCACCTGGATGGTTATCTTGGGCATAGCATTTTATCAAATCACCTCATTTTTGGGGGCAACACGTGAGGAACACAAATGCAAACAAGCCTGAATGGTCCCCAGGACTAGATACAACTGAAAACTCACACCCAGAAGTGACTCGAACCCATACTCCCAGGAGCAACGCAACTGGTATGTACAGGGATGCCTTAAACCACTTGACCATCACGACCGGACATAAGGAAGTGATAGCCGAGGCTATATGAACCACTTCCCCGCCGGCACCTGGATGGTTATCTTGGGCATAGCATTTTATCAAATCACCTCATTTTTGGGGGCAACACGTGAGGAACACAAATGCAAACAAGCCTGAATGGTCCCCAGGACTAGATACAACTGAAAACTCACACCCCAGAAGTGACTCGAACCCATACTCCCAGGAGCAACGCAACTGGTATGTACAGGGATGCCTTAAACCACTTGACCATCACGACCGGACATAAGGAAGTGATAGCCGAGGCTATATGAACCACTTCCCCGCCGGCACCTGGATGGTTATCTTGGGCATAGCATTTTATCAAATCACCTCATTTTTTGGGGCAACACGTGAGGAACACAAATGCAAACAAGCCTGAATGGTCCCCAGGACTAGATACAACTGAAACTCACACCCCAGAAGTGACTCGAACCCATACTCCCAGGAGCAACGCAACTGGTATGTACAGGGATGCCTTAAACCACTTGACCATCACGACCGGACATAAGAAGTGATAGCCGAGGCTATATGAACCACTTCCCCGCCGGCACCTGGATGGTTATCTTGGGCATAGCATTTTATCAAATCACCTCATTTTTTGGGGCAACACGTGAGGAACACAAATGCAAACAAGCCTGAATGGTCCCCAGGACTAGATACAACTGAAAACTCACACCCCAGAAGTGACTCGAACCCATACTCCCAGGAGCAACGCAACTGGTATGTACAGGGATGCCTTAAACCACTTGACCATCACGACCGGACATAAGGAGTATGGTTCGAGTCACTTCTGGGGTGTGAGTTTTCAGTTGTATCTAGTCCTGGGGACCATTCAGGCTTGTTTGCATTTGTGTTCCTCACGTGTTGCCCCAAAAAATGAGGTGATTTGATAAAATGCTATGCCCAAGATTACCATCCAGTGCCGGCGGGGAAGTGGTTCATATAGCCTCGGCTATCACTTCCTTATGTCCGGTCGTGATGGTCAAGTGGTTTAAGGCATCCCTGTACATACCAGTTGCGTTGCTCCTGGGAGTATGGGTTCGAGTCACTTCTGGGGTGTGAGTTTTCAGTTGTATCTAGTCCTGGGGACCATTCAGGCTTGTTTGCATTTGTGTTCCTCACGTGTTGCCCCAAAAAATGAGGTGATTTGATAAAATGCTATGCCCAAGATTACCATCCAGGTGCCGGCGGGGAAGTGGTTCATATAGCCTCGGCTATCACTTCCTTATGTCCGGTCGTGATGGTCAAGTGGTTTAAGGCATCCCTGTACATACCAGTTGCGTTGCTCCTGGGAGTATGGGTTCGAGTCACTTCTGGGGTGTGAGTTTTCAGTTGTATCTAGTCCTGGGGACCATTCAGGCTTGTTTGCATTTGTGTTCCTCACGTGTTGCCCCAAAAAATGAGGTGATTTGATAAAATGCTATGCCCAAGATTACCATCCGAGTGCCGGCGGGGAAGTGGTTCATATAGCCTCGGCTATCACTTCCTTATGTCCGGTCGTGATGGTCAAGTGGTTTAAGGCGTCCCTGTACATACCAGTTGCGTTGCTCCTGGGAGTATGGGTTCGAGTCACTTCTGGGGTGTGAGTTTTCAGTTGTATCTAGTCCTGGGGACCATTCAGGCTTGTTTGCATTTGTGTTCCTCACGTGTTGCCCCCAAAAATGAGGTGATTTGATAAAATGCTATGCCCAAGATAACCATCCGAGTGCCGGCGGGGAAGTGGTTCATATAGCCTCGGCTATCACTTCCTTTTGTCCGGTCGTGATGGTCAAGTGGTTTAAGGCGTCCCTGTACATACCAGTTGCGTTGCTCCTGGGAGTATGGGTTCGAGTCACTTCTGGGGTGTGAGTTTTCAGTTGTATCTAGTCCTGGGGACCATTCAGGCTTGTTTGCATTTGTGTTCCTCACGTGTTGCCCCAAAAAATGAGGTGATTTGATAAAATGCTATGCCCAAGATTACCATCCGAGTGCCGGCGGGGAAGTGGTTCATATAGCCTCGGCTATCACTTCCTTTGTCCGGTCGTGATGGTCAAGTGGTTTAAGGCGTCCCTGTACATACCAGTTGCGTTGCTCCTGGGAGTATGGGTTCGAGTCACTTCTGGGGTGTGAGTTTTCAGTTGTATCTAGTCCTGGGGACCATTCAGGCTTGTTTGCATTTGTGTTCCTCACGTGTTGCCCCAAAAAATGAGGTGATTTGATAAAATGCTATGCCAAGATTACCATCCGAGTGCCGGCGGGGAAGTGGTTCATATAGCCTCGGCTATCACTTCCTTTTGTCCGGTCGTGATGGTCAAGTGGTTTAAGGCGTCCTTGTACATACCAGTTGCGTTGCTCCTGGGAGTATGGGTTCGAGTCACTTCTGGGGTGTGAGTTTTCAGTTGTATCTAGTCCTGGGGACCATTCAGGCTTGTTTGCATTTGTGTTCCTCACGTGTTGCCCCAAAAAATGAGGTGATTTGATAAAATGCTATGCCCAAGATACCATCCGAGTGCCGGCGGGGAAGTGGTTCATATAGCCTCGGCTATCACTTCCTTTTGTCCGGTCGTGATGGTCAAGTGGTTTAAGGCGTCCCTGTACATACCAGTTGCGTTGCTCCTGGGAGTATGGGTTCGAGTCACTTCTGGGGTGTGAGTTTTCAGTTGTATCTAGTCCTGGGGACCATTCAGGCTTGTTTGCATTTGTGTTCCTCACGTGTTGCCCCAAAAATGAGGTGATTTGATAAAATGCTATGCCCAAGATTACCATCCGAGTGCCGGCGGGGAAGTGGTTCATATAGCCTCGGCTATCACTTCCTTTTGTCCGGTCGTGATGGTCAAGTGGTTTAAGGCGTCCTGTACATACCAGTTGCGTTGCTCCTGGGAGTATGGGTTCGAGTCACTTCTGGGGTGTGAGTTTTCAGTTGTATCTAGTCCTGGGGACCATTCAGGCTTGTTTGCATTTGTGTTCCTCACGTGTTGCCCCAAAAAATGAGGTGATTTGATAAAATGCTATGCCCAAGATTACCATCCGAGTGCCGGCGGGGAAGTGGTTCATATAGCCTCGGCTATCACTTCCTTTTGTCCGGTCGTGATGGTCAAGTGGTTTAAGGCGTCCTTGTACATACCAGTTGCGTTGCTCCTGGGAGTATGGGTTCGAGTCACTTCTGGGGTGTGAGTTTTCAGTTGTATCTAGTCCTGGGGACCATTCAGGCTTGTTTGCATTTGTGTTCCTCACGTGTTGCCCCAAAAAATGAGGTGATTTGATAAAATGCTATGCCCAAGATTACCATCCGAGTGCCGGCGGGGAAGTGGTTCATATAGCCTCGGCTATCACTTCCTTTTGTCCGGTCGTGATGGTCAAGTGGTTTAAGGCGTCCTTGTACATACCAGTTGCGTTTCCATACCATTCAGGCTTGTTTTCATATATATATATAATATATATATATATATATATATATAATTAATATATTATAGATATATATATATATATATATATATATATATATATATATATATATATATATATAATGAAAACTCACACCCCAGAAGTGACTCGAACCCATACTCCCAGGAGCAATGCAACTGGTATGTACAGGGACGCCTTAAACCGCTTGACCATCACGACCGGACATAAGGAAGTGATAGCCTGAGCTATATGAACCACTTCCCAGCCGGCACCTGGATGGTTAGGTTCCTGGATGATCACTTCCTGCACCTGGATGATCACTGCTGTAACACTGTTCACATGTGCCTCCAATAGCAACTGATTGACACATTTTACCACAAATGCCATCAATACATTTGATATCACAAATATAATCAGTGAGAAAGGTGACTAGGAAACACTTGTAGATTTCGTTGTGCAAGCACCGTGTGAATATTTACCAACACGCTTTAACATTTTGGCTCTTCAAAGAAAGAAGAATCAGACTCCCATCTGCTATGAATCACAATAAAGATAAATAATATATATTGAAGAATACATGGTATTTGAGATCTTCATATACTTAACATTCATATCAGTACACCAAATCAGTATACCAGGAGAGACAAGAATTTGGAGTTGCAGTTTAGGCAGGAAATCCTATTGGTAGAGACTCAAACGTGCGATGAAGTTTACAAACACAGATGGTAGACATTCAACAATCTTTTGAACACATCCTTGCTGATGATGGACGGCATGTCATCATACATTCAGATTACAAAACTATCATTGGAAACAAGCAACAAAAGCACATAAGAGCACATTGTCACGTGCTCGTCTAATAAGGCTCGAGAATAGCAAAGTATCCCATTAATTCTCCCACCCCCTCCATACATGTGGTATAGAACGAGGATAAGGAAAGTGGAACCGTCTAATTCCCAAGTATATTTACAAAGCCGGACACACAATTAAAACACTTAACAGACAAGCTAGTACACCACGTGGCTCGATCTGAAGGAACAGAGACACGGGTAAGAATTAATTAAGGATTAAACCAATATGAGTTCCACACACTGGAACGGACAATGAAATAGGCTTACACGCACACTAAAATAAAGCACTTGAAACTTACCCTACTTACACAAAGATTGATTGATGAAGATTAAGACACCCAAAAGGTGGCACGTGCACGAATAGCCCGTAAGTGGTGGCCCTTTTGAGCCATTACCAGTACCAATAGATGATACTGGAGATCTGTGGAGGTGCGGCTGCACCCTTCGTGACGAGAGATGTCTCCCGTACTTACACAAAACAAAACTCTATACTTAAACCTAGTAGCCACATGGCTTCCACAGAACTTCAATGCACCATCCTCGACCTAGCACCGCACGTGAATGAGAGGGAAGCATTGATTGATTGATAAAGATTAAGCCACCCAAAAGGAGGCACGGGCATAAATAGCCCGTAAGTGGTACAATTTTTTTTTTGTTCAGTAATTCTTTTTAGTATTCGGAGGTTGCATTTAATCGTCAAGCTGTTATCGCGGGGGAGGATACTGCTTGACAGTCTTTATGAGGGTGTCCAGCTGCTGGACACCTTTGTTGACCAGGAGAGTGGCTGTGTTGATGGCTTCAGGGTGGCCACTGCAAGATCCAGGAATCCTTAAAGCTCTTCTAAGGTCGTTGGTTGTTTCACATTCCAGACGATAGTGAAGTAATGGTTTTTCTGTGACAGTTTGGCAGAAGATGCACTCTCTCTGTCGGGGTTCACCAATCTCCCAGTTGCATCTGTAACCTAGACGTAGTCTATATAACCTGACTGCTATTTCCCTGTGGATTCCTTTTGGGATATTTAACCTTTCTAATTTGGTTGCCTGAAGATACCATGTTGCAGAGGGCGAACCTTCAGCTATTCTCTGGTGTAGGTAGTTTTTTGGTGATGATGTTTTTTATGTTCTCTAGGCTGGGTTGAATTGTTCTATGTATCACTGGATGACGAGTTGCCAATTTAGCAATTTCATCAGCTTTCTCATTTAATGGGATTGCAACATGGGATGGGATCCAGTTTAAGGTTATGTTGAGTCCTTTGCCTTTAGCGACTGCTCCAAGATACAAAATGGTGGTAATTATTTCCACGTTATCTTTCCACTGTTTTTGTCCTAGTATTTGAAGTGCAGCTTTTGAGTCTGTGTGTATGATTGCATTTTGAGTGTTTTGTGCAATCACATATGCAAATGCCTGTTGTATGGCAAACAGCTCAGTTCGGGTTGATGATACTAGTCCTCCCAGTCTCCAGTATCCCTGTACGCTGGCCGTGCAAAGAGCAGCGCCAGCACTCTCATATTCTGTGTCAACCGATCCGTCTGTGAAGATGTGGGTGGCTCCTGCTACTGCAATGCTATTCATTTGCTCTTCTATTATGCGCCTTAGGATTGTTGGATCATAGGCTGCCTTCTTCACTGGGAGACTTTCTATTACTATTTTGAAAGTAGGCTCTTCCCACGGTGTGGAAGGAGTGTAATTTGGGTGTGGTTGATCACCCTCTCTATCAAGAATCATGCTTTTTAAATGTAGTCTGTTTAGGACTTTTCTTGCTCTTGCAGCCCAAGAGTTTCCATTGTTTTAGCCTAGTCCAACCACCAAGGCCTGCCGTACTGGGATTGGATCAGGAAAATAATTATCTTACTGATAATTGTAGCTGTCTTTTGTGATATTCTTTCTTGAAGAGAGGGCAAACCCGTCTCCAGTCTAAGAGTTTCAAGCCTGATCCACAGGGGGGCTCCCAGTGCGGCTCTCATAGCGTTGTTTTGGGCAACTTCAAGCTTTTTCCACTGTTGGTGTGATAGATTTGTGAGTGCAGGTGCGGCATAATCGATCACTGATCTGACTGCCTGTACATAGTATGTGTGAAGGACTTGCAGATTGGCTCCTCCAGAGAGGGAGGTTAGCGACCTGAGGAGTGCCGGGCCGCAGTTCGCTCTCTCAAGTAAGTGACCTCAGCATTAAAATTCATGTGTGTGTCCAGGATTATTCCTAGATACTGACAGGTGTCCACTCATTCAATTGGTTGACCCTGTACTGTGAGTTGGATGTTAGGCTTCGCTATTTTTATGGGCATGGCTTTTGACTTTGAGGGGTTGAGTTTGATACCAATCTGTTTTGCCTCTTTACTGATGCAGTCTAAGCATTTGGGTGCAAGGCACGCCACATCCCTTCCTTTTATGATGATGACAAAGTCGTCCGCATAGTTTAGTAGCCTGCAGTGATGTGGAACTTTCAACCTCATTATTCTTTCCATTAAATAGTTGAAGAGAAGAGGGCTGAGAATACCTCCTTGCGGTGTACCATTTTCATGTCTTTTGTACTCAGAGACTGTGCCATGAAGTTTTACTCTTGCTTCTCTGTTTATGAGACAGTTTTTGGTCCAGGAGAACAGGTTGCCTCTGACCTCTCTGTCACTGAGGCAGCAGAGAATAGCTGGGGCGCTAACCAGTTCAAAGGCTTTTTCGAGGTCCAGGAATATCAGCATTCCTGGTCTGTCATTCAAGTGGGCTAACAGAGTTGTAATACATTCCACTGTGCCAACCCCTCTTCTATAGGCATACATATCATGGTGCAGTTTAGGCATTTTCCACTCCAGTTTGTTGAGTGCCATTCTGTCAGCCGTCTTGGCTGCACAGCTTTGGAGAGAGATGGGCCTGGGATTAGCTGGATCTTTGGGTTTTGGGATCGGCACTATGTCTTCTCTATTCCAAGCAGAAGGTCTAGTTTGAGAAGTCCAGGCTAAATTAATTAACCTTAGGTATGCAGCGTCTCCCTCTGGGCCGAGGTTTCTAATCATTTTATAGGTTATTTTGTCGGCTCCAGGGGATGTATCCTTGGAGTTTTTCTTAGCCCGATTGAGCTCATCCAGTGTGAAGGGGGCATTAGTGTCAGAGACTTTTTTTCACATGCTGTAAGGGTTCTGTGCCACCTTTCTTCCTCTAGTCCGGTCTATACTGCTAATACATCTGGTGGAAGTTGATTGCTGGCTGCTCTCGCTGCAAACCTGGTTGCCAGTACTTCGGCTTCCTGTTGAGGATCCTTGGGGTGTTGGGCTTCAGGTGTTTTATTCCCTTTGGCCCGGTGAATTTGCTGCCACATCTCTCCGAGAGAGGTGTGTTCATTCAGGTGTGAACACCATTCCAGCCACTTTTGTTCGTTTATTAGTCTGGTCTCTTGATGCACATGTTCCTTGACCTCACAAAGTAAGGTCCTGTTGCAGTCACTTGGCTGCTTTTTGTATAGTTTTCTTGTTTTGTTGAGTCTATGGTTGATTTCTTTGACACGTTCGCAATAGTACTAATGATCTTTATGGTGTCCGGTGGACTGTTTTTTCAGTGGGATTGAGTGGTTGGCTGCATTTTGAATCGCTTTGACAAATTCTTGGTCTATCTGATTAATGTCTTCGGGAAGATCATAGTTTCTATGCCACTCGGAGATGAGGTTTTGAAATCGGTCTCAGTTTGCTAAAGCAAAGTTCCAGGCTTCAGATGGAGGTGGAGATGGGGTGGGTAGGTCTAACTTAAGATCAATTTGGACCCCATAGTGGTCGCTTGTGGGTGTGGGCTCAACTGACCATGTTGCTGCATCTCTTAGGGAGGCTGAAACGAAGGTAAGGTCTAGTCTACCTCCTTGGATGTGGGTAGGTTCATTCTTGTTTAGGATTTGGATTTCTGGTAGCTGGTCTAGTAGATGTGTAATATGAATGCCGGCTTCATTTGTTGTGTTCGAACCCAGTGCCAATCGATGATGGGCATTAAAATCTCCACAAATGATTGTGTTTGTTATTGTCGCGTGTCCAAATAACACAGAGAGATCCATTTCGGCATGTGGAGACCTGTATGTATTAAACATTTCAAGTTTGTCGTGTCTTAGCTCAATGGTTACTCCCATTACCTCTGTCTCTGCTCCACAATCGGGTGGGCTGGTTATGGACTTGGAGATCAGGTCACATTTTACATAGATTGCACATCCCCTGGATTGCCCATTGATCCATGGAAGGAAGAAGTCTCGATAGCCTGAGATTTTAGGTTCTACTCCGGCTCGAAGCAAGCTCGTCTGTAGTATCAGGATGTCCATGCCCTTGGTTGCTGCTATGCATTGCAAGTGTTGCAATTAAGTGCGCAGTCCTTGCGCATTCCATTGCAGGATCTTTAGACCTCTAGGTTCTTGAAATTTGCTGATAATTCCGTGGTATCTATGAAGTCTGATGAACACGCCATGGAAGTTGCAATTGGTGTATAGGTTCTTAGTGGACCTGAAATTGACTCATCAATGTCGCTTTCCGACGAGCTGGACTCTATCTGTTTTTTACGGGGGTGTCTCCTGCCCTGCTGTCTTGAAGGTGAGGATATTACATTTTCGAATTTCTTGAGCTTGTGCTCAATTGTCTTCCGAGTCTCTGTGGTTTGCTTGATTCCATGTGATGACAGCAGACTTTCGATCAATACGGTGACCAAAGTTTTGAACATTGGCCAGAGAGCGTCCAGTTCTGTGGGAGCACTATTTAATGCTGTGCAGGTTTGGGGCCTGGTAGCTTTTTGACCCTTCTCAGTGGTAACTTTGACACTGGAATTGTTATTCTTATTGGCCCCAGTGTGCTTACTGGATGAAATGGGAGGGCGACTGCTTTGCACATGATTCTTGTGTCCTCCGTCTTTCTTTTTGTCCTGTATGGAGGTCTTCACACCCTTCACCATGGCCGATGGTGAAGGGCCGTGTGCCCTCTCTACCTAAATGGGTAGACACCACGTGGTTTAGTGGGCAGGGGAGCTGGTATTAGTTTTGGTGGGGGCTTCGGCTCTGCTGTAGGCGTGGTGGGGTTCATTTGAAGCCTTTTGAGCCTTTCAGGGCATTTCAAGTTCCAGGCGTGATGTGCCTTGGAGCAATTTGCGCACGTTGCTTGGACAGGGTGGTTTGTCTTGTGTTTATCAATGCATATTTTTGTGTCATTGGGTTGGCTGCAGACTCCGCACCTCACTGGGCGTTGGCAGCCATCTTTGTGATGCCCAAATCTCTGACATATAAAGCCTCTTAGGGGCTCTGGGGTGTAAGGCGTGTGTTGGAACACGCCCCAGATTCCAAGGTCAAGTTTCTCCGGGATCCGTTCTCTTACTGTGAGAATGACTTGTCGGGTTTCCTGTTTTGTGGTTCTTACTTGGCATCTCTCTGCTGACACCACATAGTTCAGCTTTTCGAGATGGTCAAGGGCCATATGCAAGGGATAGTGGAGGACAATGATTTTTCGTATTGGATCCTATGGTTTCAGTTCCTCACATTTTGTGTAATTTTTCAGAATCGTAGCGGCCGACTCGTCTTTAGGCCACAGAATATATTCTCCTCTGAGATTTGGTTTTGCTCTGGTCTGGAGCTGGGGGTACTCTTTTTCGAGGTCCACTACAGTGGCGTAGGAGAACCTACCTTCGGTGTGCTGCCTACCTTGAGATGCTTCCAGGGCTTAGCGTCCCCGCGGCCCGGTCATCGACTAGGCCTCCTGGTTGCTGGACTGATCAACCAGGCTGTTGGATGCGGCTGCTCGCAGCCTGACGTATGAGTCACAGCCTAGTTGATCAGGTATCCTTTGGAGGTGCTTATCCAGTTCTCTCTTGAACACTGTGAGGGGTTTGCCAGTTATGCCCCTTATGTGTAGTGGGAGCGTGTTGAACAGTCTCGGGCCCCTGATGTTGATAGAGTTCTCTCTCAGAGTACCAGTTGCACCTCTGTTTTTCAACGGGGTTATTCTGCACATCCTGCCATGTCTTCTGGTCTCATGTGATGTTATTTCTGTGTGCAGGTTTGGGACCAGCCCCTCTAATATTTTCCATGTGTAAATTATTATGTATCTCTCCCGCCTGCACTCAAGGGAGTACAGATTTAGGCTCTTTAGTCGGTCCCAATAGTTTAGATGTTTTACCGAGTGGATTCTAGCAGTAAAGGATCTCTGCACGCTCTCCAGGTCAGCAATTTCTCCAGCTTTGAAAGGGGCTGTCATTGTGCAGCAGTACTCCACTCTAGAGAGCACAAGCGTTTTGAAAAGTATCATCATCGGTATAGCATATCTAGTGTGAAAAGTTCTTGTTATCCAACCTGTCATTTTCGTGCAGTTGTGACGGCCACTTTATTGTGTTCTTTAAAGGTAAGGTCTTCCGACATGAGTACACCCAGATCCTTTACATTGCCTTTTCGTTCTATGTTATGATTTGTCTGAGTTTTGTATGTGGTTTCCGTTTTTATATTTTCATTTTTTACATAGCGCATGAGCTGGAACTTATCTTCGCTAAACACCATATTATTTTCTGTAGCCCATAGAAAGACCTGATCTACATCTGACTGGAGGTTTGCCGTGTCTTCTATGTTGCCTACTCTCATGAAGATCCTGGTGTGAGGAGATGTAGAATCTCCTCAGCTAGTTTTCCTAAGTTTCTAGAATAGGCTAGTCGCTCTAGGGACTCTAGAAACTGTAGCTTTCAAATTTACATATACTTGTGGGATGTCCAATGAAAGCTTATCTTACTGGCTGTCAGTTAAAACTAATTGGAGGTCTGTGATTGCTCTGTAGAGAGAATTACAGAAATTTTCCTGTTCTGTGAAACAGAGAGGGATTTGAGAGTGATGGTGTCAGGAGGTAGTATGCCTCAGTAACCGTTACAAGTTGGGGGACAGTGGGGGAACGCTGCCTTCCCCCCACCAAGTGAGATGTTGTTTAGGCCTGCCCCTCCCTGTGACGTCACGTAGCGTCACAGGGCACTTGTGATTGGTGTAGGCACTTCTACTCCTATGTGAGTTTTGGCGCCAATGATTGTTACTGGAAGCGGCACCATGGAGTTGTGCCGGCTTCCTGCTGATTGGTCAAGACAAGGTAAGGGGGGAGATAGGGGGATGAGAGTCTCCCTACCCACCTAGAGGTTTAGTTTGAATTGGGCAACAACTTGGGAAGGAAGTGATTTTGGGTGTAGGTGGCAAGCTGCCACCTCCACCCCCGTTAATCAGGGGTGATCCGGACTAATCTTCTTGCATGGCACTCCAGCCACCCTGGGTGTGTCGAAGCCCATATTCACGTGAAACTGGGACTGATAAATACAGGACAGTGAAAAGCCTCAGAGACAGTGATCACCCATGGGGCAGCTACCAGAGCCCCATGGGGTAGCAGGTGGCTCAGATTATCCTGTATGTTCATGGACAATTGGGTGGAATAATGGGCAGGGCCTACCAGTGTAATTAAGGTGATATTACAGGCCCCTGTTGGACTTTGAATTCCGCCCGACGGCGTCATGTGGTGGTGACGCCGACCATTGTCCTCCTTGTCACCCCAGTGTAAGAGCGAGTCATGCTCGGGTGTATGACGGGGTTGTGTTGATTCCCCATCCACATGTGTGTATGCCCCGCGGCCAACCCAAGCCGCCACCAGGCGCCTCGCGGCCACCCAGGCCGCCCTCTGGCCGCCCGCGGCCACCCGCCGCCCGGCGAGGCCACCCCTCCCCGCGCTAGCGGCCCAGGTGGGGTGCTGTGACGTCACGCGCCACCCGTGGCTACCCTCCTGAGGGCCACGCGGTGGCCACATGTTTGGCCACCACCTTTGGCCACCCCCTTGGCCACTTTCCCAGGACAGCCTAGGGCCACATCTTATCGACGCACGAGGAGCAAGCTAAGTGTTGACAGCCAGGTGGTAGTGACTTGGGAAAGGAGAAAAATGAGTAGGAAATGGTGAGTACAAATATTCAGAGTGTAACAGTGTCTCAGTATTAGTGGAAATATTGGTAAAGTTGTGTGGGTCCCTAGCCCGGCCAGGCTAGGGAAGCAGCTGAGACACCTGTCTGTGGCACGTCCAGGTGACTAGTAGAGGAAATACCTGGAGAGGGATATTGTCCACAGTAAATCATGTAGTGATATATATATCTATCTGTAGATATATTGTTGTGTGTAGACTGACTCGAGTTTGGGACCAGTCAGTGTAGAAAGTCACCATATAAATGATCCAGTCTGTCGATTCTGTATAATCGTTCAGCCTTAGTTAGTGCCATGGTACCGCAGGTGTAATTAGGCCAGGGTAGAGTTAAGCAGGCCCGTCTAGCAGGGTATCAGTGGATCTCCTGAGGTCTGTATATTGTCCTGGTGATTTATTTGCATTGTTTATGTAAGGCATTTCTATGTGTTGATTTGCATGTTGTTGTACTGTGTTGTGTGGTGAGTCAGTAATTGTGATTGCTGACTGATTGCCTAATGATGTCATTAGCATGTGGGGCATGCTGACGGCATCATTATGTTGCAGGTTTGTGCAGTGTTATCAGGTATACGATATTACTGTCCTAGGAACTGTGTTGAGGATTTAAGGGGACCCTTTGAGTATTCAGGGAAATTCTCAGTCACTTAATGAGAGCGAACAATTAGTTAATTTGCCTAATTATGGGAGAATTAGTGCCAGCTGTCCGCGTAGAGCGACGGTGTCTTATATTAACGTAAATTGTCTTGCTGAAGCCAACGGGATCGATCGATCTTTTGCAACGTTTGCAAGATTAGAGGGGCAGTAATATTGGTATACCTTGAGTTGTTGCAAAACCGTGTGTTATTACTGTGTGGGCATAGTAATTAACGAGTTGCAGTAGTCGCAACCATATGTGGGCGGTGCTATTTTGTTGTTTTGCATGCCATTATATGTGTGACCTATGTATCATTTGGGTTGCTTTGTTTCTTTAAGTTGTGTTGAGGACTTAAGGATTCAGTGAGTTAATTAGGGGTAATTAACTGGATAAGGGTGCACATTTGTTGTTGTTGAATGAGTGAGGGCTGTTATGGGAGAACAGTGTTGAACTTGAGCTTGTTGGAATACGTTTCCGGTGCAATTAATTGTCCGTGTGACAATTAATTGACCACTCTAGCTAATTATGTAATTAGCATTGTCATCATGAATTCACGTAGTGGGAGAGGATCTGTCAGAGTCTGTCAGTGATAGTGTTAACGTCAGTTGCTCGAGACTAATTACCTTTCGGGGTTAAGGCAATTAGTGGCTCATGATAATTAGTGGAGTAATTAACGTCTGGAGTCTTGAGGACTCAGATGACTCGGTAAAGCGATGTCATGGAGTTAGCATACGTTATATTAATCATATTCTGTCTGGTGACAGTGGATTAAGTTGCACTCATTGTTAATTAGTAATTAACTCCTCTTCCGTGAATTCACAGTGTTTGATGAGACCTGCTTAGGCAGTGCGGAGTGAGACGTATTTATGTATGATTAATTATCGGTCCTGGTGACAGTTAATTAATTGCTCGAGGTTAATTGGGGTAATTAGCACTCATAGTAAAGTAATTAATGACACAGACTGTTGAGAAGCCACCCACTTGGGGTAGGCTTAGTTAACGTAACTCAATTGGGATGTAATTAGTGGTCCGTTTGACCTTAATTAAGAATTACTCACTGAATACTTGCAGGGAGTCAAGTGTGATGTAATGTAAGAGTTTGAGTTATTGTAACTAGATGACTTGTGTTGAGAGACAAGAGGACTTGTTAACGTAGAGTACTATCATGTTGTTGTCTAGCGTGAGACAATTGTTTGTGATTAAAGTAGTACTTTGTTGCTGACTGCTGTGATCAGTCAATTTCCACCATTATTCACATAATCAATGTTGTAATTGATTATGGCAATTGCTTTTGGTTATCGTCTGGTGACGAGAGCAAAGTAACTTGGGATGTGTGGAGCTGTGTCCCAGAATCCCACCTTGCCTGACTTTGTTCACTTTAGTTGTGATAGGGGGAGTCACTGTTAGACTACCCGCCTAGTTACGGGGGTCTCTCCTGTTTGTAAGGAGGTCCAGCTCGTGATTAGAGTAGCTGTACACCGTGAAGCCGTGTCACTATAGATTGCTTGCTTGTGTCATCAGTGGATACTTCATTTGTTCAGTTAGTTCATGTTGTCAGCCCGAAGTGTCAGCAGGATGGAGCCTGCTGTCATTTCTCGAGGGGCTGTTGAATAGCTGTGTTGCAAATGCCACTGGATGGACATTAACGTAATTAAATCACTCGCTGTGGTGTAACTTAGTCTGTGATATTTTTCTTTGATTTGCAATATTGCGTCGTCAGTGGGCACACCTGTGTTCAGGTTAGTTCAGTATGCAGCCACACAGCAAGGGTTGCTAGTTAGCTGTTGGTTATAGTGCCACTGGATGGACATTAACGTAAATGTAAACTCGATAATGTAGTAGTCTAGTCTCTTGTTATTAATAAATTGTTTATTTTATAGAAAACGGTCTTCGATGTCAACCTTCAACTATTCTGTGCCACACCCATGTTCTGTTATATTGATTATTGTTGCTGTGATCTTTGATATGACGGCTGTGCTCTTGGGAATTCGAATTCCAATTCATAGCGCCACATCAAATATAAAATTTGATTGTGAGAACCCGTCGGTTACCCTTTATTGGTTTTAACGTCATGTTTAACTAGGAGGAACCAGCGGCCTATGTGGACAGGTTTTCACCCCTGGTGGTGGAAGCCTGGCGGTTTGCTCCCGCTTCTCCTTTTTCTATTGGACTCATGCTTAACTGCCAAGAGCAGCCTTTAAACTTGTAGTCCACCTCCTAAGGGAGGTAGGCGTAGAGAAAAATCTCACAGCTGGTGTCATCTGCAAAGGATGATACAGTGCTATAGGTTGTGTTCTTGTCTATGTCCGATATGAGGATGAGAAAAAGTACTGGAGCAAGCACAGTACCCTGAGGGACTGAGCTCTTAACGGTTGATGGGCTGGATTTTATTTTGTTGACTATTACACATTGGGTTCTGTTGGTCAGGAAGTTGTAGATCCATCTGCCTATTTTTCCGGTAATTTCTTTTGAGCGCATTTTATGTGCAATAACACCATGGTCACATTTATCAAAAGCTTTTGCGAAATCTGTGTAAATTACATCAGCGTTTTATTTGTCTTCCATAGCATCTAATGCCATATCATAGTGGTCCAGCAACTGCGACAGGCAAGAGCGCCCTGTTCTGAAACCATGTTGTCGGGGGTTATGGAGATGCTGTGCTTCCATGTATTTTGTGAGCTTACTTCTTAGCACTCTCTCAAAAATTTTAATGATGTGCGATGTTAACGCTATCGGTCTGTAATTTTTTGCCTCTGTCTTATTTCCTCCTTTATGAAGTGGTGCTATCTCTGCTGTTTTTAATATATCAGGAATAACGCCAGTATCTAGGCTTTGCCTCCAAAGAATGTGGAGGGCCTGCGATAGTGGTTTTTTACAGTTCTTGATGAATATGGAGTTCCAAGAATCCGGGCCTGGTGCAGAGTGCATAGGCATACTGTTTATGGCTTCTTCAAAGTCCAGTGGGGATAGGGTGACGTCTGATATATGATTTGATGTTGGTATCATATCCATGAAAAATTCATTTGGGTTATCGATCTTTAGTGCGTTTAATGACTCGCTGAAAACAGAGTCGTACTGCTTCCTCAGTAGCTCGCTCATTTCTTTGTTGTCATCGGTGAAAGTTCCATCTTCCTTTCGCAGCGGCCCGATACTAGATGTGGTTTTTGATCTTGATTTTGCATAGGAGAAAAAATATTTCGGGTTTCTCTCTATTTCATTGATGGCCTTTTGCTCTCTTTGCCTCTCCTGGGTTTTGTATGATTCTTGTAGCTTGAGTTCAATTTTTCCTATTTCGCTACCTAACCTTCTTCACCATTCCTGAGATAGGGTGCGACTCTCAAGTTGTTCCGCGATTCGTTTTCTTCGCCTATATAGGGAACGACGTTCTCGTTCCAATCTGCATCTCTTCCTCTTTTTTCTTAGGGGGATGCGGTTTGTACATATTTCTAGTGCTACTGAGCTTATTTTTTCTAGGCACTGGTTCAAGTTTGCATTTTCTAGCTGTTCTTCCCAGTTTATTTCTGTGAAGTCCTGGTTTATTTGCTCCCAGTTTATCTGTTTATTATTGAAGTTGAATTTGCTAAAATCTCCTCCACCGGGAATCTGGACTGGTTTTGAAGGTCTATTCCCCATGGTTGTCATAACTTCAATTAAGTTGTGATCTGAGTAACAGGTATTTGTAATCATTATGTTCCTGATCAATTCATCATTATTAGTGAAAATGAGGTCCAGCGTGTTCTCCTTCCTAGTTGGTTCTACTATTTGCTGGTTTAAGGCAAACCTGTCGCACATCCGTAGCAGGTCATTTGCATGTGCCTGATCATTAAGGCTACTTCCTGGTATTCTTTCTGATATTACTGTATTAGCCAGGTGCTTCCATTTCAAGTGCCGTAGGTTGAAGTCCCCAAGCAGAATGATGTTCGGAGCTGGATTTATGAGATTTTCCAAGCAGTGTTCTATTTTCATTAGTTGGTCTTTAAACTGCTGAGGGTTTGCCTCCGGTGACTTATATACAAGGACAATAACTACATTTATGATCTCTATTTTGATTATCAGCACTTCCACCATATCATTTGAGGTGTTTAGCAGCTCAGTACAGATGAGTGTGTCTTTGATGTATAGGCTGACCCCACCCTGAAGCCCGTGTTTCCTATCACATCTGAAAAGATTGTACGCTGAGATCCATATTTCACCATCATGATAGTCCTTTGTGTGGGTTTCTGTTAGGGCTGCAAACACTGCATTTGCCTCATGAAGGAGACCATCTATAAAGTGAACTTTGTTGGATTTGCGTGTTTTTATACCTTGAATGTTGGCAAATATAAATGATGTTATCGTGGTAGTGGAAGTGCCGGATGCCTTACTTGGTGTTAATATCTGAGGCTCCGGTAAGGAGGCCACTGTGTTTGCGTCCAGGGTGTGTTGTTTCTGAAGTGATTCGTCCAGTTTCGGTAGTGGGGCGAGTGTTGTGTGGTGTAGTACCTGTGTGTTTGTTGGTAATGTGTATTCCAATCTTGTGGGTCTCTCCCTTCCCCTCTGTGATCCTGTAGTGGTTCCATCTGACTGTTCCTCTCTCTTATATTTTCTACTCTGTTTCTGCCTTCCTCTAAAAAATTGCCAGTAGTGTCATATTGATCTTCCCGTCTATAACGTTGTGTACCTCTCACGTGGAATTCCGGACACTGAAGATTGTAGCATTTTTTGTCCCTAATTGAAGATTGACATAATTTGGGGTGGAAGTATCTACACCCTGTTCCAAAACGGCTTGTACCCCTCCCCAACATGTTCCTGCATTTTCGAGGATGCAGAAAATGGTATTTTGTTCCTAATTTTCCATATTTGCATATTCCTTTAGCGTAGAATTTGCAAATGTGTTCCGGTTTTGGGTTTTTCAAGGTATTCATATCTGTGTCTGTCTTGTCTACCTCTTTATTGGAGCCATCTCCGCTTTTCGTCCCAATTCCTTCATTTATGCACTCTGTCTCACTGTTGCTCCCATCGTTTATATTACCTGGCTCTGCAATATTGCTGTTATTATGTACTACAATACCCTCTTCCTCCACATTACTGCTGCGGTTCTCTAAACTATCTGTTCCTGGGTTTTGGTCGTTAACCAATGTTGTCTTTTCCCAGTCCGCATATATCACTGGTAGCTTGTCTGTGAATGATAATCTCTGTGACTCGGGAATGTTTTTCATCAGTGTAGTTATGTTCTCTAACACCTTGAAGATTGGCAGTGTAGATTTAGTCTGAGGAGCTGGAAGAGCTGGAGAAGCTGGAGTGATTATAGGGCGATGGGTCGTCATGGAGTGGCTTGTCCTGTTTGCCTTAGTCACATGATGCCACTCGCCGTCACTTTCAGAACTTGTATCGAGTATAGATTGTCTTTTCCTACACTGAGCAGCATTGCTGGATCGATTACAATTCAATTGGAATTCCATGATGAAATTCAAATGCTCACGTGTGGTCTAGTGAGTGAAGGTGATGCTCTGTGCTACTGGAGACAAAGTCAGCGTGAAGTTGGCTCACTGGGTGAACTGTGGACGAGAGGGAAGCATGGGTGCTCCATCCTTATATGGGCAAGGTACCACGTTCGAGTATGCAATGGGTTCAGACGTTGTCTAATTAATAATTAATCTACTAGTCCATCTTCTGAATCATTTGCCTAGAACAAATTTTGCCCGAAACGCTATGCGTACTAGTGGCTTTAGGTATTGTATGTACTACCTATATCTATAAATCAAACAGAATGTTTGTACTGTAACTCTGTATCTATGTATGTACTTTTCCTAAATTAATTAATTAATTATTATTATTATTATTATTATTATTTATTATTATTATTATTATTATTATTATTATTATTATTATTATTATTATTAACTGTTAAGCAGATCTAAGCTTGTAATTTTAGTAACAATCATTTAACACAATGGAGCTATTAACAATAGCCTATTTGCACATATAATTTAACACATAGGACATTACAGAGGAACCGTGGTGACCTGGGTCACTCTAGGTTGCCAGATGCATGATAAAGCATCAGTCATATTCTCTATGTTAGAAACTACAAACCAACTCTCACAATGATTAGCAAGATGAATTCCTAATTACATACAATGGTTTTCTTCACTGAAACTAATAGGTAAATCATAGGCATTACAGTTAACCTGAAGGGTAACTGCATGGTCGCAGCCGCCATGTTAGAAGCTAAGCTCTCTACATTATTTGTATTAAATCCCATTATTCAAACTTTCACTGGGAAGCTCAACATAGTTGGCCTTAATCTGCCATTAAGTATTTAATAATCCATCTGGATACCTAGAAATATCTCTCAGGTTCCAGTAATTCAATATTACTTCTAATACAATTCCCTGAACTAGCATCCCATTTGTAAGGTTGGTACTCGCTTATCCCTAGCCTACAGGTCACGCGTATTAACCACTTAAAACCACCTCTCACACTCAGCATGTCTTCCATATAACCATTCAACCCTACACTAAGAATATATATGGATGTTTCATCCTACCACATTTATATAGTAATATAATGATGACATATTATAAGGCAGCGCCTAACATCTTATTTACTTAGTACCTACTTCTACGTATAAGAGAAAGTTACGAGTTCGTTATTCTTATAACTGGAATAACGGATTTGTAACACACATAATAAATGCAGGGGATTATGCAAAAATATGAACCTAAAAAAAGAAATGTAGACATTTACATACCACGTAACGAGTATAGCATAAAGAAAATAGTTACAGCTAGAGCAGTGCAGATGAGTGAGGAAGGAATAGTGATACGTGGTGTTGCCATAATAGTGAGACACAATGCTAAGACTAAGATGTAACAAACAAGGGTTCAGGATGAAGGGGGAGACACGCAGGGATAAATAGCAGAGATTCACTGGTAGTGAGGACCAGGAGTTGAGAACGAAGAAGAGAGACATGGGATGAGCACGTTTAGGTAACAACCATGAATGGTAAACACAGAGACATTAGACACTGGGAGTGTACACACAGGAGGTGATGAACCAATGACGTCCAGAGGGTGACTGAGTCACAGAGATTGATTGATTGATAAAGATTAAGCCACCCAAGAGATGGCACGGGCATGAATAGCCCGTAAGTGATGGCCCTTTTGAGCCATTACCAGTATCAAGAAATGATACTGGAGATCTGTGGAGGCGCAACTGCACCCTGCGTGACTCACAGGGAGAGAGAGGAAGCAGCAGTAAAGACAGAAAGAAGAAACACAGTTATGAGACGTAAACATGAACTACGTATAAGGAGAAAATGGTAAAAACACAAGGGAATGGATATAGTTTCGAGTCGTGAATACGTAAGTACCAAATATATATGAATATAAGAATATATATGGACAGGATGGTCGGGAAGAAGAATATATATGGACAGGATATAGGGAAGGACAGGATGGTCGGGAAGGACAGGATGGTCGGGAAGGACAGGATGGTCGGGAAGGACAGGATGGTCGGGAAGGACAGGATGGTCGGGAAGGACAGGATGGTCGGGAAGGACAGGATGGTCGGGAAGGACAGGATGGTCGGGAAGGACAGGATGGTCGGGAAGGACAGGATGGTCGGGAAGGACAGGATGGTCGGGAAGGACAGGATGGTCGGGAAGGACAGGATGGTCGGGAAGGACAGGATGGTCGGGAAGGACAGGATGGTCGGGAAGGACAGGATGGTCGGGAAGGACAGGATGGTCGGGAAGGACAGGATGGTCGGGAAGGACAGGATGGTCGGGAAGGACAGGATGGTCGGGAAGGACAGGATGGTCGGGAAGGACAGGATGGTCGGGAAGGACAGGATGGTCGGGAAGGACAGGATGGTCGGGAAGGACAGGATGGTCGGGAAGGACAGGATGGTCGGGAAGGACAGGATGGTCGGGAAGGACAGGATGGTCGGGAAGGACAGGATGGTCGGGAAGGACAGGATGGTCGGGAAGGACAGGATGGTCGGGAAGGACAGGATGGTCGGGAAGGACAGGATGGTCGGGAAGGACAGGATGGAGGATGGTCGGGAAGGACAGGATGGTCGGGAAGGACAGGATGGTCGGGAAGGACAGGATGGTAGGGAAGGACAGGATGGTAGGGAAGGACAGGATGGTCGGGAAGGACAGGATGGTCGGGAAGGACAGGATGGTAGGGAAGGACAGGATGGTCGGGAAGGACAGGATGGTCGGGAAGGACAGGATGGATGGGATGGTCGGGAAGGACAGGATGGTCGGGAAGGACAGGATGGTAGGGAAGGACAGGATGGTAGGAAGGACAGGATGGTCGGGAAGGACAGGATGGTCGGGAAGGACAGGATGGTAGGGAAGGACAGGATGGTCGGGAAGGACAGGATGGTCGGGAAGGACAGGATGGTAGGGAAGGACAGGATGGTCGGGAAGGACAGGATGGATGGGATGGTCGGGAAGGACAGGATGGTCGGGAAGGACAGGATGGATGGGATGGTCGGGAAGGACAGGATGGTCGGGAAGGACAGGATGGATGGGATGGTCGGGAAGGACAGGATGGTCGGGAAGGACAGGATGGTCGGGAAGGACAGGATGGATGGGATGGTCGGGAAGGACAGGATGGTCGGGAAGGACAGGATGGATGGGATGGTCGGGAAGGACAGGATGGTCGGGAAGGACAGGATGGTCGGGAAGGACAGGATGGTAGGGAAGGACAGGATGGTCGGGAAGGACAGGATGGTCGGGAAGGACAGGATGGTCGGGAAGGACAGGATGGTAGGGAAGGACAGGATGGATGGGATGGTCGGGAAGGACAGGATGGTCGGGAAGGACAGGATGGTAGGGAAGGACAGGATGGTCGGGAAGGACAGGATGGTCGGGAAGGACAGGATGGTCGGGAAGGACAGGATGGTCGGGAAGGACAGGATGGTCGGGAAGGACAGGATGGTCGGGAAGGACAGGATGGATGGGATGGTCGGGAAGGACAGGATGGTAGGGAAGGACAGGATGGTCGGGAAGGACAGGATGGTCGGGAAGGACAGGATGGATGGGATGGTCGGGAAGGACAGGATGGTCGGGAAGGACAGGATGGTCGGGAAGGACAGGATGGTAGGGAAGGACAGGATGGTAGGGAAGGACAGGATGGTCGGGAAGGACAGGATGGATGGGATGGTCGGGAAGGACAGGATGGTCGGGAAGGACAGGATGGTAGGGAAGGACAGGATGGATGGGATGGTCGGGAAGGACAGGATGGTCGGGAAGGACAGGATGGTAGGGAAAGACAGGATGGTCGGGAAGGACAGGATGGTCGGGAAGGACAGGATGGTAGGGAAGGACAGGATGGTAGGGAAGGACAGGATGGTAGGGAAGGACAGGATGGATGGGATGGTCGGGAAGGACAGGATGGTCGGGAAGGACAGGATGGTAGGGAAGGACAGGATGGTCGGGAAGGACTGGATGGTCGGGAAGGACAGGATGGTAGGGAAGGACAGGATGGTCGGGAAGGACAGGATGGATGGGATGGTCGGGAAGGACAGGATGGTCGGGAAGGACAGGATGGATGGGATGGTCGGGAAGGACAGGATGGTAGGGAAGGACAGGATGGTAGGGAAGGACAGGATGGTAGGGAAGGACAGGATGGTCGGGAAGGACAGGATGGTCGGGAAGGACAGGATGGATGGGATGGTCGGGAAGGACAGGATGGTCGGGAAGGACAGGATGGTCGGGAAGGACAGGATGGTAGGGAAGGACAGGATGGTCGGGAAGGACAGGATGGTCGGGAAGGACAGGATGGTCGGGAAGGACAGGATGGTAGGGAAGGACAGGATGGTCGGGAAGGACAGGATGGTCGGGAAGGACAAGATGGTCGGGAAGGACAGGATGGTCGGGAAGGACAGGATGGTCGGGAAGAACAGGATGGTCAAGACGGAAAGGAAGTCGTGCCGTTGAGGCCTTGGTAATTGAACTGAGACCCAGCCCAGCTCTACAAACGGTTACAGCAGAATGATGTCCAAATAAAACCATCCCACACTCCCTCATCCTTCCCCCCCCCCCCCACCCTGCCTGTACCACAACACTCCACACACACACACTCACACAAATACACAACGCACAACCTACTAATCACAAAATTAAGATGTGAATAAGGCTGTCTTTCCAAACTGCTTCTCCCTCTTGTATTTCGCAATCCAAACGATCATTCCCGAGCAGTAGCCAGAACTGGGTTCTTGAAATTCTCGCGAAGGTTTCATCGGGCAACTACCAGCCTTGTAGCAGGCTTAGGCTATCGATAAGTTCAATTACCAACTGTTCAAGTAGCTCTAGTTGCCTAACAACTAGAAGTTAGCGGCTTCGGCCGAACTAACACCCACCAGCCACTTAGTCTACATGGACACATCACAACCACCCACCATAATATAGATTTGACTAGGCTTCCTGGTCCCACAAGGCCATAACGACGAAAGTCAAATTCACTGATAAATCTGGCCACATTCGATCTCCAGCCCAACTACGTGAGGTGATTCATGGGATCACCCAGATTACCTACAAAAATATGTTCAAAATAACGAATGGAGCCATCTTGCTGGTACGCAATGCACACCTTCCAGATCTCCTTTCGACTGACAGTCTGCACATACTATGGGAGCAGAAGATCTCACCCTACCCCCCGGCCGAGTTCCAAGCCATACACACCATCTTTGTACATAGCATCCACAACATCATCATGGAACACTCAGTTGACGAGATATCTGCAGAAATTGGGGAAAAACAGGGATATTAAAATAATTCACGCCCACAAGTTCACAATTCAATCCCACAACAACCAAGTAATGAAGCTAACTCTGGCTTCATCGGAGCAAGAAACACAAGTTTGCAACTTAGGCTTTTCTGCATTTGGCATCAAGATCATTGATGATAAAACACTGTTGTTGATGAAACAACAACATCGAAACACTGATGTTCCCTGATTAAATCACCCTACAGAGGTTTCACAAGCTCAAACAATGCTTCAAATGCTTCCGGTATGACCACTATTCCAGTGCATGCAAAATTGTAACCCCCAAGTGCAGCAGGTGTGCAGGGGATAACAACTACAGAGAATGCACAAGCCCAACGTCCAAGTATGCACAATGCAATGGTGCACACATTGCAATATCCCATTTGTGTCCTCATAGGCCGAATGCAATCAAGCAAGCACAAAAAACGGTGACAGCTGCCTGTCAACAAGCAACAGTCACCATTTATGCCCCTCCTCCACCAATAAACGCCTGGGGTGACCCCAACCAACAACACCCCCAATTCCCAGGGTTGCAGGCCTAATCGGCCGCCCAAGGAGGACACCAAAACAACCAACACCTCAATGACCCCACGGTTATTCCAGGGCAACCCAGAACCAACCACAACAGGCCTCAACATCTATCCCCCTCGCAACAAACCCCGATCCTAAGCCAGCTTAGGAGGAGAACTCCTAACATTTGGCCAAATCACATTTCCAAACAACCTGGTGAAGCTCCTGGGTTTCTGGAACTCACTCAGGAAGGACAATGGCCTGTCTCCTGTCCACATGTCCAAGGACTCGCTCGCTTACCTGTTTCCTAAAAGCACAACAGCCGCCAACCAGGCCCAAACACAACCCAACAACCCCAACCCAAGTACTCTGCCCCCAGGGCCTCAACCAATGCCCAAAAGACATCAAACTCCCAGAATTACCTCGGCCCTTCCACCCAGACAACCTGGCACACATCCAGGTCCAGCTACAGTAGACTCAAACAGGATTATAGTCAAAGCCCTCGCACGCACCCTTGCCATAAGAAACCCTAGACGCATACAGCGTCGCACACACCACAGTTCTACACCCCGCTGTTCACATGAAAGACTGATTAAAAGATAGAGGCTCATGGTATTGGGGGTGCTATATTAAGCTGGATTAGGGCATGGCTATACCAAAGGAAACAGAGAGTTAGTATAAATGGAGTCAAGTCAGAGTGGGAAAATGTTGTAAGTGGAGTGCCTCAAGGCTCTGTCCTGGGACCTCTGTTGTTTATAATATATATAAATGATTTAGATTCAGGTTTGAGTAGCAACATTTGCAAATTTGCCGATGATACGAAAATCGGTAGGGAAATTAATTCGGAGGAGGACTCACTATCACTTCAAGTTGATCTAGATAGGGTTTTGAAATGGTCAAAGGACTGGCAGATGCAGTTTAATGCTGATAAATGTAAAGTTCTGAGGCTAGGTAATGATGATAGAGTTACAAGATACGAGCTAGATGGTGTTGAGATTGCGAAGTCGGATTGCGAAAGGGATCTGGGAGTTATAATTAGTAAGAATTTAAAACAAAAGGATCAATGCATAAATGTTCGTAATAAGGCAAATAGGACACTCGGATTTATTAATCGCAGCGTAAGTAACAAGACACCTGGTGTGGTTCTCAAGCTATATCTTGCTCTTGTTAGGCCCCATTTAGATTATGCAGTTCAGTTTTGGTCGCCATATTATAGAATGGATATAAATTCACTTGAACGTGTCCAGCGTAGGATGACTAAGTTAATTCCCCAAATTAGAAATCTTTCATATGAAGAAAGATTAACAAAGCTTAATTTGCATTCACTGGAAAGGAGAAGAGTTAGGGGTGACATGATAGAGGTTTACAAGTGGATGAATGGACATAACAAAGGGGATATTAATAGGGTATTGAAAGTATCAACACAGGACAGAACGCGAAACAATGGGTATAAATTGGATAAGTTTAGATTTAGGAAAGACTTGGGTAAATACTGGTTCAGTAACAGGGTTGTTGATTTGTGGAACCAATTGCCGCGTAACATTGTGGAGGTGGGGTCCCTCGATTGTTTCAAGCATGGGTTGGACATGTATATGAGTGGGATTGGGTGGTTATAAATAGGAGCTGCCTCGTATGGGCCAATAGGCCTTCTGCAGCTGCCTTTGTTCTTATGTTCTTATGTTCTTATGTTCCACGAGGCTCAGGGCCAACACTCGTAGCCGTAGCTCATCCCCTGAGGACAGGGTAAGGGGAGGCAACCTTCCCCCAATACTCCATCTGAGAGTGACTCTAGCACTACAGACGTGAACGTCGATGATAGTAGCAGCAATAAAGACCCCTCAATTGCACGGCAACGTGAGGAAAACGCCATCCAACCGTTTGCCGGAGCCGGAAACATGACCCCTGGCCCAAAAGACCTACCCTCCACCTTCACATACATCAGAAGCCAAACCGAAGTTAACAACACTTGCACTCGAGCCAAACAAACACATACGGCGCACAACCAATAATGGGGATCACAATCCTTCAAGTGAATATCAGACATTACTTCAACAACAGATACCTCCTCACCCTGGAAAAGGTATCTTAACAGGGGCATCAGGGTGAAAGAAACTTTTTGCCCATTTGTCTCCGCCTCCACCAGGGATCGAACCCGGGACCTCAGGACCACAAATCCGAAGCGCTGTCCACTCAGGTGTCAGGTGCCCATTAATTACTGCTCATTGCATTAGCCTCTTGTCATGTTGGTAACTGATATTCTGGTACTGTGAGATTCATACCACAGAAGCAAGGTTTTGGTAATTATGTGATGCTTTACTTTTATTCATGTATACTTATGTATTAATGGTTGACCATTAACGTCTTGAAATTCTCCCTTAACCCCCCGCCCCAATCCCCTATTCCCCCTTGGCTTATAATCACTGCCAGTGTTACCATGTCTTGTAGATATGAATTCTCAGTTGATTCTTTTTTATATCATGATGTATTCACTTATGTATTGATTCAGTGATTGTATTCTCATGTAAGGTTGTATATTATAGTACTTAATCAGTTATTGTATGATTATAAAGTTATTGACTAGTAAATGGTTTGATACAAGCTTGTGATAATATTTGAAGGATAAGCGTCGGTTGAATTGCCGAGTTGGAAATAATGGCTTTCGCGACCTGCGCGGCCCTGAGGTATCACTACTTCCTTGATTTCTCAAACAGGCGGATGTGTGATGTCCGGCTCTTGATTTGAGTGACACTTTGTGGGATTATTAACTACTGGTATATATATAATTATGCTGTAGTACCTGTATTGGATCAGTTTACCGATGTACATAATGCAAGGTGATTTTATGTATACATATTGAGGTGGGTACCTGAGGGTCTTAAGTGATTGCTATTATGATTTGATATGATTTTGATTCCTGAAATGGAGAACTCCTATTTCAGCTAAGCCCTGATGCTAAGAAATAGTTAGAGGGATAGAAGCCATAAATCAGAAGATAGTAAATACAGAATATGCGGTCATATTCAATGAGACATATATATGTATATATATATATATATATATATATATATATAATATATATATATATATATATATATATAATATATAATATATATATATATATATATATATTATATATAATATATATATATATATAATCGAACAAGCCTGAATGGTCCCCAGGACTATATGCGAATGAAAACTCACACCCAGAAGTGACGTATGGGTTCGAGTCCCTTCTGGGGTGTGAGTTTTCATTCGCATATAGTCCTGGGGACCATTCAGGCTTGTTCGCATTTGTGTTCCTCACGTGTGCCCCAAAGAATGAGGTGATTTGGTAAAATGCTATGCCCAAGATAACCATCCGAGTGCCGGCGGTGAGGTGGTTCAAATAGCTTCGGCTATCACCTCATTTGTCCGGTCGTGATGGTCAAGTGGTTTAAGGCGTCTTGTACATACCAGTTGCGTTGCTCCTGGGAGTATGGGTTCGAGTCACTTCTGGGGTGTGAGTTTTCATTCGCATATAGTCCTGGGGACCATTCAGGCTTGTTCGCATTTGTGTTCCTCACGTGTGCCCCAAAGAATGAGGTGATTTGGTAAAATGCTATGCCCAAGATAACCATCCGAGTGCCGGCGGTGAGGTGGTTCAAATAGCTTCGGCTATCACCTCATTTTGTCCGGTCGTGATGGTCAAGTGGTTTAAGGCGTCTTGTACATACCAGTTGCGTTGCTCCTGGGAGTATGGGTTCGAGTCACTTCTGGGGTGTGAGTTTTCATTCGCATATAGTCCTGGGGACCATTCAGGCTTGTTCGCATTTGTGTTCCTCACGTGTGCCCCAAAGAATGAGGTGATTTGGTAAAATGCTATGCCCAAGATAACCATCCGAGTGCCGGCGGTGAGGTGGTTCAAATAGCTTCGGCTATCACCTCATTTTGTCCGGTCGTGATGGTCAAGTGGTTTAAGGCGTCTTGTACATACCAGTTGCGTTGCTCCTGGGAGTATGGGTTCGAGTCACTTCTGGGGTGTGAGTTTTCATTCGCATATAGTCCTGGGGACCATTCAGGCTTGTTCGCATTTGTGTTCCTCACGTGTGCCCCAAAGAATGAGGTGATTTGGTAAAATGCTATGCCCAAGATAACCATCCGAGTGCCGGCGGTGAGGTGGTTCAAATAGCTTCGGCTATCACCTCATTTTGTCCGGTCGTGATGGTCAAGTGGTTTAAGGCGTCTTGTACATACCAGTTGCGTTGCTCCTGGGAGTATGGGTTCGAGTCACTTCTGGGGTGTGAGTTTTCATTGCATATAGTCCTGGGGACCATTCAGGTTTGTTAGCATTTATGTTCCTCACGTGTGCCCCAAAGAATGATATGATTTGGTAAAAATTGTCGGGGTTTCACGGTGTTCTCGTTAGAGAAGGGTTAAAGCAACAGTAGACTGGATCTCCTTTCCAGGTGGTTGCTCCAACAATAACCCTTACTCACCGTCGTTCGGCGGGTCTTCCCTCAATCCTTAGGCTCCACTGCTGGCCTCGGAGAGTATCCCAGTCGATCTCACAACCGGCCTTTAGATTATGAGATGAGTGGGTGCACAGATCGTTCCCTCAATCTGTGGCCCTCCCGACACCGAACTCTTACATAGCCTTCAAGGTCGCCAACTGGTTTTTTTAGATGTCCAGTAACACTGCAGTGGTCAGGTGTAATTGTGGCAAGAGCAAATCCAGTAATATAGTATCAGGCAGGTCACTCTACTTTATATCATTACACGGTCACAAGATAAATGGAGGGGATGATATCAAACACCAAAGAGTTTTGGTATTTTACTTAAAAACAACGAGAAATATATATGCATCAATGTATCAGAATTAATATATGACGATTGCTCCATTCATAGCATAATATTCTAGAGCGCACCATATGGCAACATCGGCACGTGTCACCTGTCAGAAATGCCAGCTGACCGGGCCCTCGCGATCGTGGGAAAGACTAGTACTTGTTTTCTAATTGTCACGATCCCCGTTTATTTAACTTTTTCCAAAACACTATTCAACGTTCACATGGCTTACTTATGATTTCACTGGCCTCACGATCAACATCTTATTCACAATACTCTCACAGTGACTTTTCACTGTACCAAAAGATTACTCTATTCTTAATAATATTTACTGTGAATGCACTCACTTGATCACTGAACTTTTCTTTATATTTATACTTCCTCTCAAGAGATATCACTGGCAATCACTTCACGTATATGATATTATTCAGCACACAATCATGTCATATATAAATCAGTAATCAAACTTCAGGCATATATATATCAATAGATCATAGAGATCACACACAGGCATTTATATCGATAGATTATGGAGATCAACACACGGCATTTATATCAATAGATTATAGAGATCAACCACAGGCATTTATAATAGATTATAGAGATCAATCCACAGGCATTTATATCAATAGATTATAGAGATCAATCCACAGGCATTTATATCAATAGATTATAGAGATCAATACACCAATATCTGGTTCACTACCAATATATATATAATAATAATAATCACAATAATAATAGTCACAGTAAATTCTCTGATGAATCTTGGTGCTTGCACACACCCACACATAGATATATATGTAAATTGATACTGTGAGCGCTCTGGGCAGCCTCACCACATACTGTGCTCTCTGTGACTTAAACTCAAGTGAGACTTGCTCACGACATATAAAATATCCTGACAAGAATATATATAGCTAACTAAAGGGGAAATGGGAGGGAACTGTAAACACCTACTTCACCTATCCTAGGATGACAGTTGGGTTGTAGCTCCTGGTCCAGGCTCTCGCCTCGTTCATCCAGAAACACAAGCCCCACGCCTTAGGATGTCGCGTCTCGCCGCTTCTGTACACAGCAGGTCCGTGCTTCTTTCCCTACAGTACGTCGCTGGGTTGAAGTCGGTCTCCTGGCCGTCAACTTTCCTCCCAACTACGGCAGCCAGCCTACGTCTCGGCGGTCGTCGTACGTTTCCCAATTAGTCCTTGTCACTGTACTCCCAGAGTAACTGCCTCTCACCACTACGAAGTCACTGAAGTTATCAGCCGTCCCGGACGACACACGCACAGCACCCGACTTCAGAGCACTTGAAGCTCACAACACTGTCAATTCCCTCGTCGTCTAGATATATCGCTAGGTATTTGGGAAGACTTCTCGACGTGCTTGCATCCAACTGTTGACTCGTAGGGTTCCACGAAGGTGGGGTTACTGTCAAACTTGACAGGATCGTCGATCACACGTTCAACCTGGTTGACAAGGCTGTCAACCTGGTTCACTCACGGTGGGTGGCCCGGCCACTAAGCTGTCTCTTATACTGGTGAACTGCCAACGACGACACACGTCGATGCCCGGCCCACTTCTTGCAACGCACCTGTCCCTGAGCACTTGTTGCTCAATATTCTGTCAATTCCTTATCTGAGCCACTTCTGGGTTGCAGGAAGACCTCACAGAGTGCGTGCCAACAACTGGAGACGCTTAAATCCACCGGAGTTCGGTAAATCCGTCACTCTGACAGGATGACCGATCGCGCGTCCTACCTCTCGGACGTGTCGTGAAAGACTGATATCGCCTGGCGCCAACACGGCGGACCCCCTATGCCTATGTGACGTCACTTTTCCCAAAGTTGGTTTTCATTGGCTCCCAGTGCCATGTCGCTGACGGTGACCAATCTGGCGCCACTGACGTCACACAGTTTTGGCGGGAGAACAGACTTGCCAGCGCCATATTGGCTCCCTAAAGGGCCTATCCCACAGGCCAAAATGTTACATTTTCGCAAATTTCTCGGCTCTTCGAGAATACTGTTCTCTCCCACATATGTTCAATTGTTGCCTGCAATGTAGAGAACGCTCGGGAATAGTGGACATGACTCTTACAGCAGGCGTGGGAGAATTAGAAGGGTGGGAACACCGTCACATACCCCTCCCCTTAAAATAAGAGTCATGTCTGGTTAGTGCATGCGGGACAACGCATCTGCGACTACGCTGTCCTTTCCACTAAAATCTTGGCTTCCAGCCAGTATTGCAGCCGCCAATGTGTGACACTCCTCATGTGTCTGCAGACCGTCTTCAAGGTCATCCTGGGCGTCCACTGCTTACCTACTACGGACCGAGGGCTCCACACCTCACGTCCGTTCACCAGCTGGAACTGTGAGAAGTTTAACGGTTCTGCCACTGCTTTGCAAATGGCCAACAAAACAGGGCCCGCTGTCTCTTCCCACTCGTCTTCCTGCTCTACGCAGAACATTCTCAGAGCTGTCTCTGAGGTGGAGTGGAGTCTTCCGACCGCCCCCTTCGACTGCGATCGGTAGGGCGACGACCGAATCTGCATCACTCCCGATTTATCATTGTTCGTCTGACACACTCAGACCGGAACATATTTCCACTGTCAGCCTGATTTTCCCTGGGCCTCCTCACCCAAGAGAAAAGATGTTGTAGTTGCCCAGCCACTTCTCTCGACGTTGAACGTCGCATCGTGGTCATCCCTAGGTGACCCGCAGAGTCAACAGCGTGCAACGGACTCAACACTGCCGCTCTGCACTTGGCTGGCAACGCTACTTGATCTCTCGTACCTGGAGAGGCTTTTCCGACCTCCATCCTTACAGGTTTACACTGTCTTATTAATATGCCTTTTGCCTGTTAAAGTGAGTAGCTTTCTCGGGACCAATACGTCCTCCTTTGACCTTACAAATCAACTTGGGGGATTCTGCCTGCTGCACTCCTCGAGACGAGTGCGGTCCACCCCGGAGAACCGGTGAGGGTCACCTGTACCTCACCTTCTGGGCTGCCTTCGCCCTCCACTCGCTCTCCTGGTTCCATGACGAGGTGATCATTCCCAGGCCGGCGGACGTCTCCTCGTCGGCCTTATCAGATCCACGTCCTCCTCGTCCGTCGCACTGCCTCGGAATCTAGCACAGACAGGGAACGCCTCCATGGCGATTCCTTTCTCGTCCCCACAGGCGTCGAACACTTCGCCTTTCTTCTCTAAGTGCTCCAAGCACTCCTCGTCCTTCACGAGGTTCGGTAGGACACGTCCTCCACATGCGTCATTTCCCAAAATGACCTGTGCCTCCCTCGTGGGCATCGTCGCACAGACCCCCACTACTAGGGTTTGGCATCCATAAACCGAACTCAGGGTTACCTGGTGTAGGGGCATCTGCACTGGGCCTCCCACAGTGGTCACACTTGCCTCACCTACACAGGTATTCTCGTGACACTCAGGGAAAAGGGTTCTGCTCACCAGGGTAAATTCCGCCCCAGTATCTCTCAGCATCATTACCGGGATGGGGTCTGCGTCCCCCACCCTTACAGTTCCCTCACGCACGAATGGGTTAGCCTCCTTCTTCCTACGTACGGGTCCATCCCGCACTCCTTCGGCTAACTGGTCCTCTACCCGCACAAAAGCAACGTAACCCCGCTGCTTAGGACGTCTGCATTCGCGCGCCATGTGTCCTATTAACCCGCAGTTGAAACAACGGATCCTTCTTCTTCCGCGGACTCCTCTTGCGCCTTCCAAAGACTCGTGCTCAGCATCTCCGGCCGTGACGATAACAAGATCTCTTGAGCTCTCCCTCGGTGACTTCTTCGGCGGTTCCACAGCACTCTTCTGTCCTCTGCTGTCTCCATTCGAGGGGTAGGACCTGGGAGAACTCGGTCCCGTCCTCCATCCGTCCGACCTTCTCTTCTGAGTTTTAGGGCACTTACGTTTATCCGCCCATTTATTAAAACTCTTCAATCTGTTCTCCCTTCGTGCCGTCTTAATTCTCTCTTGTTCTGCTTTAGCGGCCTCCATCTTTATCCTAGCCAGTTCAGCCTTGGCCGTTTCTTGTTCGGCCTTGGCTCTCTCTTGTTCAACTTTAAATTTTTCCTGTTCAGCTTTAGCCTTTTCTTGTTCGGCTTTAGCTTTCTCTTGCTCAGCTTTAGCTCGCTCCTGCTCGGCTTTGGCTTTCTCTTGCTCAAGCCGAGCCTGCCTCTCTTCACGTTGCAGCTGCACCTCATTGTCTCCTGGTTCCAATTTTGGTTTCACCTCGCGCCTCTCAAGGCTGCTTTCCCTGCTGCTACTTGAGTTTACATTAATTCCTTCGTCACTTGGCGCATCATCGGTTTCCACTGAAATTTCTTCCAACCTATCGGATTCTTCTCTACGCAGCTGTGCTTCTTCGCGCTTCAGCTGAGCTTCTCGTTCTTCTCTGCGCAGCTGTGCCTCTCTTTCTGCTTCCTCGCGCTTCAGCTGTGCTTCTCTCTCTGCTTCCTCGCGCCTCAGCTGTGCTTCTCTCTCTGCTCTGCGCAGCTGTGCTTCTCGCTCTGCTTCCTCGCGCTTCAGCTGTGCCTGTACTTCTCTTTCTGCTTCTTGTTTCCTTAACCAAGTCCGCAGTGCGTCGCGTCTATCCTCTATCTTACCATGCCTACCCTTTAGGCCGAAATGGTCTTCCAACATACTTATATGCCTCACAGTGCACGTGTCTAGAATCTTCTCGTCTTGAGTTTTGCAGAACATGCTTACTCTGTCTACTTGTGTTATTGCCCTGATTTCCTTTCGTTTACCAGACGCCCTATCTGACTTCAACCTAACACCATACATTTTAGCGATCAACCAAAGTTGTTCCTGGGTACACTCTTGCAAGATTTCATCATCCCCTGTATCAATGTACTTCTGGGCTCTAGCAAGGTCTCTCTCCGAACTTCTAAAACTCATGACCGCTGTCATCCTGTCCTCCAACTTGTGACAATGAGTGAAAACTTAGGCCTGATATTTAATACCACAATTACAACCTTGATCTTGCTCGTGATCCTGGCAAGGTCGCCAATGTCGGGGTTTCACGGTGTTCTCGTTAGAGAAGGGTTAAAGCAACAGTAGACTGGATCTCCTTTCCAGGTGGTTGCTCCAACAATAACCCTTACTCACCGTCGTTCGGCGGGTCTTCCCTCAATCCTCTAGGCTCCACTGCTGGCCTCGGAGAGTATCCCAGTCGATCTCACAACCGGCCTTTAGATTGTAAGATGAGTGGGAGCACAGATCGTTCCCTCAATCTGTGGCCCTCCCGACACCGAACTCTTACACAGCCTTCAAGGTCGCCAACTGGTTTTTTTTAGATGTCCAGTAACACTGCAGTGGTCAGGTGTAATTGTGGCAAGAGCAAATCCAGTAATATAGTATCAGGCAGGTCACTCTACTTTATATCATAACACGGTCACAAGATAAATGGAGGGGATGATATCAAACACCAAAGAGTTTTGGTATTTTACTTAAAAGACAACGAGAAATATATATGCATCAATGTATCAGAATTAATATATGACAATTGCTCCATTCATAGCATAATATTCTAGAGCGCACCATATGGCAACATCGGCACGTGTCACCTGTCAGAATGCCAGCTGACCGGGCCCTCGCGATCGTGGGAACAGACTAGTACTTGTTTTCTAATTGTCACGATCCCGTTTATTTAACTTTTTCCAAAACACTATTCAACGTTCACATGGCTTACTTATGATTTCACTGGCCTCACGATCAACATCTATATTCACAATACTCTCACAGTGACTTTTCACTGTACCAAAAGATTACTCTATTCTTAATAATATTTACTGTGAATGCACTCACTTGATCACTGAACTTTTCTTTATATTTATACTTCCTCTAAAGAGATATCACTGGCAATCACTTCACGTATATGATATTATTCAGCACACAATCATGTCATATATAAATCAGTAATCAACTTCAGGCATATATATCATAGATCATAGAGATCAACACACAGGCATTTATATCGATAGATTATGGAGATCAACACACGGGCATTTATATCGATAGATTATAGAGATCAACACACGGGCATTTATATCAATAGATTATAGAGATCAATCCACAGGCATTTATATCAATAGATTATAGAGATCAATCCACAGGCATTTATATCAATAGATTATAGAGATCAATACCCAATATCTGGTTTACTACCAATATATATATATAATAATAATAAGATCAATAATAATAGTCACAGTAAATTCTCTGATGAATCTTGGTGCTTGCACACACCCACACATAGATATATATGTAAATTGATACTGTGAGCGCTCTGGTAGCCTCACCACATACTGTGCTCTCTGTGACTTAAACTCAAGTGAGACTTGCTCACGACATATAAAATATCCTGACAAGAATATATATAGCTAACTAAAGGGGAAATGGGAGGGAACTGTAAACACCTACTTCACCTATCCTAGGATGACAGTTGGGTTGTAGCTCCTGGTCCAGGCTCTCGCCTCGTTCATCCAGAAACACAAGCCCCACGCCTTAGGATGTCGCGTCTCGCCGCTTCTGTACACAGCAGGTCCGTGCTCTTTCCCTACAGTACGTCGCAGGGTTGAAGTCGGTCTCCTGGCCGTCAACTTTCCTCCCAACTACGGCAGCCAGCCTACGTCTCGGCGGTCGTCGTACGTTTCCCAATTAGTCCTTGTCACTGTACTCCCAGAGTAACTGCCTCTCACCACTACGAAGTCACTGAAGTTATCAGCCGTCCCGGACGACACACGCACAGCACCCGACTTCAGAGCACTTGAAGCTCACAACACTGTCAATTCCCTCGTCGTCTAGATATATCGCTAGGTATTTGGGAAGACTTCTCGACGTGCTTGCATCCAACTGTTGACTCGTAGGGTTCCACGAAGGTGGGGTTACTGTCAAACTTGACAGGATCGTCGATCACACGTTCAACCTGGTTGACAAGGCTGTCAACCTGGTTCACTCACGGTGGGTGGCCCGGCCACTAAGCTGCCTCTTATACTGGTGAACTGCCAACGACGACACACGTCGATGCCCGGCCCACTTCTTGCAACGCACCTGTCCCTGAGCACTTGTTGCTCAATATTCTGTCAATTCCTTATCTGAGCCACTTCTGGGTTGCAGGAAGACCTCACAGAGTGCGTGCCAACAACTGGAGACGCTTAAATCCACCGGAGTTCGGTAAATCCGTCACTCTGACAGGACGACCGATCGCGCGTCCTACCTCTCGGACGTGTCGTGAAAGACTGATGTCGCCTGGCGCCAACACGGCGGACCCCCATGCCTATGTGACGTCACTTTTCCCAAAGTTGGTTTTCATTGGCTCCCAGTGCCATGTCGCTGACGGTGACCAATCTGGCGCCACTGACGTCACACAGTTTTGGCGGGAGAACAGACTTGCCAGCGCCATATTGGCTCCCTAAAGGGCCTATCCCACAGGACAAAATGTACATTTTCGCAAATTTCTCGGCTCTTCGAGAATACTGTTCTCTCCCACATATGTTCAATTGTTGCCTGCAATTTTTTAATTCATCACCGATGAGTCTAATGACTGGGCCTTATTATTTGCATGAATGGAGAGTTTGCACAGATTGACTCTGACTCTGGGGATATCAAAGAGAGATTTGTTTCTGATGATGTGCTCATGGG
Organism: Procambarus virginalis; assembly: GCA_020271785.1. NCBI lineage: Eukaryota > Metazoa > Arthropoda > Malacostraca > Decapoda > Cambaridae > Procambarus > Procambarus virginalis. Next base: position 105,298 of record WNGS01001360.1, on the reverse strand, counting down.
TTCTATAACATCTATCAAGGAAAAGTTTCAGCTCAATATTAGCATTTTGAAACGATGTTTTTTGCATGTAGATAGAGCATGGTAAATGTGTGGAGTGAGTGTATGTTTAGTAGTTAAAGGACTTAAATAGAGGGGCTCTGTGTTGTCCGAAGACAGAGTTTGTTATAGTTCTGATAGCAGATTTTTACTGAGTGATGATAGGCTTGAGGCAATTTGAAGTGGTTAAACCTCAAGCATAGTTACCGTATGTTACATAGAGATTGATTAGTGCGTAGTATAATGAGTGGAGAGCAGTGTGGGGAACATAATGTCTGATTTTAGAAAGTATTCCGACCATTTTTGAGACTGTTTTGGCTATGTTTTGAATTGGGTGCTGAAGTGGGTTGCTGAAGTTCATGTATAGGTATAGGAAAGGAACCCACTTATTTTAATTGGAAATTTTAACATAGTCTATCTAAAGTTGAATCTTATTTGATGAGTTTCTGCCAAATAAAATGAACAAGGCTTTTCTATGTTTAGTGTAAGTTGTTTGTTTGTTGATATCCATGAGTGGATGTCAACCTAATATTCTCATTGGAAGAATAATAATAGATACATTGTAGTAAAATTATAAGAGTATTAATACATACATTGTAGCCTAATATGAAGATTATTAATAGGTACTTTGTAGTGCAAAATTTCCGTTCAACATAACAACTATAATATGACACATATATGTCCTGCATTAGGCCTCAGATAGCGTGTAATAGGCGTAGGAAGTTTCGGGTTAGTTTAAGTTTTATTTTGGAACATGCATACAAAAACGTGTCCTGTTTTTCTAAATTCAATACTATCTTTTTGAACTTTCTTGTTACCTTAAACATCAAAATATGTACGATTGTCCTTATCGTTACTATAAGGTCTACCGAAACGGGAGGATTGGCTTGTCATAAATGGGTTAATGATTGCACATTAAAAGTCATAAGAGTGAAGACATCTATTATCACAGAGACTGGCTCAATCACTGTGATATCTGTAAGTGAGGTGTGACAGAATGATGGAGACATCTGTTCACTCAATCATTAGTGACTCTGAAACCATCATAAAACTATGTAATGGGTGTTTTTGGATAGGGTGAGTGATACTCACGCTGGGATAAAATATTTATTCATAATCAATATAAATTAGTTTATAGTAAATTATACACCATATATATATATAAGTAGTATAAACTACAATTTATAATAATAAAGTATAAAATTAATATGAAAAACAGTAAAATAATTAATTAACTGTGAATAAATGATAATATAACAGATTATAACGACCACAATAAAAGATAACTGATTTAACAGTAATTAGCGATCGCTGATAACAAGCTAGCCTAATTAATGCATTGACTGTTAACAACTGTTTAAGGACATGGCGAATCAGAAATTTGCCACAGGAATAATTGTGAAGATTATATGAACAATAAGTGGATAAAATGGTCCTTATAAAGATGCCAGTGGGGGATAAACACATTACCTTGTATTATAAATTATAATACCCTTAGCAACTTAGAGTGCTAGGAAGGCTTAAAGTGAACTCTTATTTATTTATTTATATATACAAAAGTTCTTACCTTCTTTTGCAAAGCCACGAGCACGCATTACGTTTCGGGCAGGTCTTTAATCCTTATTTCCTCAAATCGTTTATCTACCAGGTATCAATTCACTTCTGGATGAAGGGGTTTCTACAGTCAATCCTTCCCGGCAAGGATACGAACCCACGCGATAGGGAAGCGACGGGCGAGTTGTTTACTACTACACTACGGGTACAGCAGACGTTAAATGACGTTATGCAGCAAAACGGCGGGTGTGGTGGAATAAGTATAGTATTTCGGGACATTCCTTAAGATAAATATAGAATTTGTAGAAAAAATAAAACCATTAAGGTTAAGGGTCATAATGGAAAATGTAACAGAACAAACACATAATGAAGCTTGCTGCTCCCTTCCTGTCCCTTGAGTAACTGTGGATCGCTATTCCTCTCCTGCAATATCGGCTGGGGATGGTGGCGCATCCCTGTAATCCGGCGACTCGGAAGCTTGGGCCAGTGGACGGTTTGCGGTGAGGACCACTGGTGCGGGACTACCCATGTTGAGTGGGCGTCCGCACTGAGCTCGGCATCAATATGGCCACCCTTGGGGAGTCAAGGGCGTCCAGGTTGTCTAACGAGGTGTGAATCGGGCCAGGGGGGAAACCCAGCAGCCAAAAGCATCCTTGTCGAGCAGTAGTGGGATCGCGCCCGTGAGTGAGCGGCCCGTAGCAGCCTTCCCAACACAAGCGGACCTGGTCCTTTTTTATTCTAACTAGTAACTAGTCTAATCTCCTTAATTTACATTTTGTCGTTTCATATTAGTAGTACTAATATTGGGAATATTGGGAATATTTTACTAACGTGATATTTTTTCATACACTGTTGTTTACCTCGCATAATTATAATAATAATAATAATTATCATTTATTTCAAACAAGGTACACATTACCTTACAGATTAAAAATTCTAATTATTATTCAGGTAAAAGTACATACCTACATACAAGATGACTTTAAACACAATGTTGCATTCATACATCCACCTAGTACATACAATACCTACCTAAATCAACTAATACGCACACCATTTTGCCAAAACAATATTAAGGTTGGTGAGATTACATCAATTAAAGACAATTACATACAATTACTATTTTTTACATTCATGCAAACACATTACCACAAATAGCCTTTCGAATATCGGGCACGTTCATAATATAATATATCAGGTAACATCAAAGGGTACATTGTACCAAACGTTTTAGGTCAATAAATAACTACAACTTAAGTTGACAGCGATGATTACACTAGCAAGGATATATGTCTTATTTACTAATAATGGGGAGCAGGGAAGTACAAGATATAGTGTGAGTTTGATGCACAAGGTATGAAACGATTAGTTGAAATTATGTACTTTGGGTTTTCCTTTTGTACAGGGCATGGGTTGAACAATTTTTTAATTCATCACCGAGTGAGTTCTAATGACTGGGCCTTATTATTTGCATGAATGGAGAGTTTGCACAGATTGACTCTGACTCTGGGGATATCAAAGAGAGATTTGTTTCTGATGATGTGCTCATGGGTTCTATAACATCTATCAAGGAAAAGTTTCAGCTCAATATTAGCATTTTGAAACGATGTTTTTTGCATGTAGATAGAGCATGGTAAATGTGTGGAGTGAGTGTATGTTTAGTAGTTAAAGGACTTAAATAGAGGGGCTCTGTGTTGTCCGAAGACAGAGTTTGTTATAGTTCTGATAGCAGATTTTTACTGAGTGATGATAGGCTTGAGGCAATTTGAAGTGGTTAAACCTCAAGCATAGTTACCGTATGTTACATAGAGATTGATTAGTGCGTAGTATAATGAGTGGAGAGCAGTGTGGGGAACATAATGTCTGATTTTAGAAAGTATTCCGACCATTTTTGAGACTGTTTTGGCTATGTTTTGAATGTGGGTGCTGAAGTTCGGTTACTTCTTCATGTATAGGCAAAGGAACTTCCACTTATTTTAATTGGAAATTTTAACATAGTCTATCTAAAGTTGAATCTTATTTGATGAGTTTCTGCCAAATAAAATGAACAAGGCTTTTCTATGTTTAGTGTAAGTTGTTTGTTTGTTGATATCCATGAGTGGATGTCAACCTAATATTCTCATTGGAAGAATAATAATAGATACATTGTAGTAAAATTATAAGAGTATTAATACATACATTGTAGCCTAATATGAAGATTATTAATAGGTACTTTGTAGTGCAAAATTTCCGTTCAACATAACAACTATAATATGACACATATATGTCCTGCATTAGGCCTCAGATAGCGTGTAATAGGCGTAGGAAGTTTCGGGTTAGTTTAAGTTTTATTTTGGAACATGCATACAAAAACGTGTCCTGTTTTTCTAAATTCAATACTATCTTTTTGAACTTTCTTGTTACCTTAAACATCAAAATATGTACGATTGTCCTTATCGTTACTATAAGGTCTACCGAAACGGGAGGATTGGCTTGTCATAAATGGGTTAATGATTGCACATTAAAAGTCATAAGAGTGAAGACATCTATTATCACAGAGACTGGCTCAATCACTGTGATATCTGTAAGTGAGGTGTGACAGAATGATGGAGACATCTGTTCACTCAATCATTAGTGACTCTGAAACCATCATAAAACTATGTAATGGGTGTTTTTGGATAGGGTGAGTGATACTCACGCTGGGATAAAATATTTATTCATAATCAATATAAATTAGTTTATAGTAAATTATACACCATATATATATATAAGTAGTATAAACTACAATTTATAATAATAAAGTATAAAATTAATATGAAAAACAGTAAAATAATTAATTAACTGTGAATAAATGATAATATAACAGATTATAACGACCACAATAAAAGATAACTGATTTAACAGTAATTAGCGATCGCTGATAACAAGCTAGCCTAATTAATGCATTGACTGTTAACAACTGTTTAAGGACATGGCGAATCAGAAATTTGCCACAGGAATAATTGTGAAGATTATATGAACAATAAGTGGATAAAATGGTCCTTATAAAGATGCCAGTGGGGGATAAACACATTACCTTGTATTATAAATTATAATACCCTTAGCAACTTAGAGTGCTAGGAAGGCTTAAAGTGAACTCTTATTTATTTATTTATATATACAAAAGTTCTTACCTTCTTTTGCAAAGCCACGAGCACGCATTACGTTTCGGGCAGGTCTTTAATCCTTATTTCCTCAAATCGTTTATCTACCAGGTATCAATTCACTTCTGGATGAAGGGGTTTCTACAGTCAATCCTTCCCGGCAAGGATACGAACCCACGCGATAGGGAAGCGACGGGCGAGTTGTTTACTACTACACTACGGGTACAGCAGACGTTAAATGACGTTATGCAGCAAAACGGCGGGTGTGGTGGAATAAGTATAGTATTTCGGGACATTCCTTAAGATAAATATAGAATTTGTAGAAAAAATAAAACCATTAAGGTTAAGGGTCATAATGGAAAATGTAACAGAACAAACACATAATGAAGCTTGCTGCTCCCTTCCTGTCCCTTGAGTAACTGTGGATCGCTATTCCTCTCCTGCAATATCGGCTGGGGATGGTGGCGCATCCCTGTAATCCGGCGACTCGGAAGCTTGGGCCAGTGGACGGTTTGCGGTGAGGACCACTGGTGCGGGACTACCCATGTTGAGTGGGCGTCCGCACTGAGCTCGGCATCAATATGGCCACCCTTGGGGAGTCAAGGGCGTCCAGGTTGTCTAACGAGGTGTGAATCGGGCCAGGGGGGAAACCCAGCAGCCAAAAGCATCCTTGTCGAGCAGTAGTGGGATCGCGCCCGTGAGTGAGCGGCCCGTAGCAGCCTTCCCAACACAAGCGGACCTGGTCCTTTTTTATTCTAACTAGTAACTAGTCTAATCTCCTTAATTTACATTTTGTCGTTTCATATTAGTAGTACTAATATTGGGAATATTGGGAATATTTTACTAACGTGATATTTTTTCATACACTGTTGTTTACCTCGCATAATTATAATAATAATAATAATTATCATTTATTTCAAACAAGGTACACATTACCTTACAGATTAAAAATTCTAATTATTATTCAGGTAAAAGTACATACCTACATACAAGATGACTTTAAACACAATGTTGCATTCATACATCCACCTAGTACATACAATACCTACCTAAATCAACTAATACGCACACCATTTTGCCAAAACAATATTAAGGTTGGTGAGATTACATCAATTAAAGACAATTACATACAATTACTATTTTTTACATTCATGCAAACACATTACCACAAATAGCCTTTCGAATATCGGGCACGTTCATAATATAATATATCAGGTAACATCAAAGGGTACATTGTACCAAACGTTTTAGGTCAATAAATAACTACAACTTAAGTTGACAGCGATGATTACACTAGCAAGGATATATGTCTTATTTACTAATAATGGGGAGCAGGGAAGTACAAGATATAGTGTGAGTTTGATGCACAAGGTATGAAACGATTAGTTGAAATTATGTACTTTGGGTTTTCCTTTTGTACAGGGCATGGGTTGAACAATTTTTTAATTCATCACCGAGTGAGTTCTAATGACTGGGCCTTATTATTTGCATGAATGGAGAGTTTGCACAGATTGACTCTGACTCTGGGGATATCAAAGAGAGATTTGTTTCTGATGATGTGCTCATGGGTTCTATAACATCTATCAAGGAAAAGTTTCAGCTCAATATTAGCATTTTGAAACGATGTTTTTTGCATGTAGATAGAGCATGGTAAATGTGTGGAGTGAGTGTATGTTTAGTAGTTAAAGGACTTAAATAGAGGGGCTCTGTGTTGTCCGAAGACAGAGTTTGTTATAGTTCTGATAGCAGATTTTTACTGAGTGATGATAGGCTTGAGGCAATTTGAAGTGGTTAAACCTCAAGCATAGTTACCGTATGTTACATAGAGATTGATTAGTGCGTAGTATAATGAGTGGAGAGCAGTGTGGGGAACATAATGTCTGATTTTAGAAAGTATTCCGACCATTTTTGAGACTGTTTTGGCTATGTTTTGAATGTGGGTGCTGAAGTTCGGTTACTTCTTCATGTATAGGCAAAGGAACTTCCACTTATTTTAATTGGAAATTTTAACATAGTCTATCTAAAGTTGAATCTTATTTGATGAGTTTCTGCCAAATAAAATGAACAAGGCTTTTCTATGTTTAGTGTAAGTTGTTTGTTTGTTGATATCCATGAGTGGATGTCAACCTAATATTCTCATTGGAAGAATAATAATAGATACATTGTAGTAAAATTATAAGAGTATTAATACATACATTGTAGCCTAATATGAAGATTATTAATAGGTACTTTGTAGTGCAAAATTTCCGTTCAACATAACAACTATAATATGACACATATATGTCCTGCATTAGGCCTCAGATAGCGTGTAATAGGCGTAGGAAGTTTCGGGTTAGTTTAAGTTTTATTTTGGAACATGCATACAAAAACGTGTCCTGTTTTTCTAAATTCAATACTATCTTTTTGAACTTTCTTGTTACCTTAAACATCAAAATATGTACGATTGTCCTTATCGTTACTATAAGGTCTACCGAAACGGGAGGATTGGCTTGTCATAAATGGGTTAATGATTGCACATTAAAAGTCATAAGAGTGAAGACATCTATTATCACAGAGACTGGCTCAATCACTGTGATATCTGTAAGTGAGGTGTGACAGAATGATGGAGACATCTGTTCACTCAATCATTAGTGACTCTGAAACCATCATAAAACTATGTAATGGGTGTTTTTGGATAGGGTGAGTGATACTCACGCTGGGATAAAATATTTATTCATAATCAATATAAATTAGTTTATAGTAAATTATACACCATATATATATATAAGTAGTATAAACTACAATTTATAATAATAAAGTATAAAATTAATATGAAAAACAGTAAAATAATTAATTAACTGTGAATAAATGATAATATAACAGATTATAACGACCACAATAAAAGATAACTGATTTAACAGTAATTAGCGATCGCTGATAACAAGCTAGCCTAATTAATGCATTGACTGTTAACAACTGTTTAAGGACATGGCGAATCAGAAATTTGCCACAGGAATAATTGTGAAGATTATATGAACAATAAGTGGATAAAATGGTCCTTATAAAGATGCCAGTGGGGGATAAACACATTACCTTGTATTATAAATTATAATACCCTTAGCAACTTAGAGTGCTAGGAAGGCTTAAAGTGAACTCTTATTTATTTATTTATATATACAAAAGTTCTTACCTTCTTTTGCAAAGCCACGAGCACGCATTACGTTTCGGGCAGGTCTTTAATCCTTATTTCCTCAAATCGTTTATCTACCAGGTATCAATTCACTTCTGGATGAAGGGGTTTCTACAGTCAATCCTTCCCGGCAAGGATACGAACCCACGCGATAGGGAAGCGACGGGCGAGTTGTTTACTACTACACTACGGGTACAGCAGACGTTAAATGACGTTATGCAGCAAAACGGCGGGTGTGGTGGAATAAGTATAGTATTTCGGGACATTCCTTAAGATAAATATAGAATTTGTAGAAAAAATAAAACCATTAAGGTTAAGGGTCATAATGGAAAATGTAACAGAACAAACACATAATGAAGCTTGCTGCTCCCTTCCTGTCCCTTGAGTAACTGTGGATCGCTATTCCTCTCCTGCAATATCGGCTGGGGATGGTGGCGCATCCCTGTAATCCGGCGACTCGGAAGCTTGGGCCAGTGGACGGTTTGCGGTGAGGACCACTGGTGCGGGACTACCCATGTTGAGTGGGCGTCCGCACTGAGCTCGGCATCAATATGGCCACCCTTGGGGAGTCAAGGGCGTCCAGGTTGTCTAACGAGGTGTGAATCGGGCCAGGGGGGAAACCCAGCAGCCAAAAGCATCCTTGTCGAGCAGTAGTGGGATCGCGCCCGTGAGTGAGCGGCCCGTAGCAGCCTTCCCAACACAAGCGGACCTGGTCCTTTTTTATTCTAACTAGTAACTAGTCTAATCTCCTTAATTTACATTTTGTCGTTTCATATTAGTAGTACTAATATTGGGAATATTGGGAATATTTTACTAACGTGATATTTTTTCATACACTGTTGTTTACCTCGCATAATTATAATAATAATAATAATTATCATTTATTTCAAACAAGGTACACATTACCTTACAGATTAAAAATTCTAATTATTATTCAGGTAAAAGTACATACCTACATACAAGATGACTTTAAACACAATGTTGCATTCATACATCCACCTAGTACATACAATACCTACCTAAATCAACTAATACGCACACCATTTTGCCAAAACAATATTAAGGTTGGTGAGATTACATCAATTAAAGACAATTACATACAATTACTATTTTTTACATTCATGCAAACACATTACCACAAATAGCCTTTCGAATATCGGGCACGTTCATAATATAATATATCAGGTAACATCAAAGGGTACATTGTACCAAACGTTTTAGGTCAATAAATAACTACAACTTAAGTTGACAGCGATGATTACACTAGCAAGGATATATGTCTTATTTACTAATAATGGGGAGCAGGGAAGTACAAGATATAGTGTGAGTTTGATGCACAAGGTATGAAACGATTAGTTGAAATTATGTACTTTGGGTTTTCCTTTTGTACAGGGCATGGGTTGAACAATTTTTTAATTCATCACCGAGTGAGTTCTAATGACTGGGCCTTATTATTTGCATGAATGGAGAGTTTGCACAGATTGACTCTGACTCTGGGGATATCAAAGAGAGATTTGTTTCTGATGATGTGCTCATGGGTTCTATAACATCTATCAAGGAAAAGTTTCAGCTCAATATTAGCATTTTGAAACGATGTTTTTTGCATGTAGATAGAGCATGGTAAATGTGTGGAGTGAGTGTATGTTTAGTAGTTAAAGGACTTAAATAGAGGGGCTCTGTGTTGTCCGAAGACAGAGTTTGTTATAGTTCTGATAGCAGATTTTTACTGAGTGATGATAGGCTTGAGGCAATTTGAAGTGGTTAAACCTCAAGCATAGTTACCGTATGTTACATAGAGATTGATTAGTGCGTAGTATAATGAGTGGAGAGCAGTGTGGGGAACATAATGTCTGATTTTAGAAAGTATTCCGACCATTTTTGAGACTGTTTTGGCTATGTTTTGAATGTGGGTGCTGAAGTTCGGTTACTTCTTCATGTATAGGCAAAGGAACTTCCACTTATTTTAATTGGAAATTTTAACATAGTCTATCTAAAGTTGAATCTTATTTGATGAGTTTCTGCCAAATAAAATGAACAAGGCTTTTCTATGTTTAGTGTAAGTTGTTTGTTTGTTGATATCCATGAGTGGATGTCAACCTAATATTCTCATTGGAAGAATAATAATAGATACATTGTAGTAAAATTATAAGAGTATTAATACATACATTGTAGCCTAATATGAAGATTATTAATAGGTACTTTGTAGTGCAAAATTTCCGTTCAACATAACAACTATAATATGACACATATATGTCCTGCATTAGGCCTCAGATAGCGTGTAATAGGCGTAGGAAGTTTCGGGTTAGTTTAAGTTTTATTTTGGAACATGCATACAAAAACGTGTCCTGTTTTTCTAAATTCAATACTATCTTTTTGAACTTTCTTGTTACCTTAAACATCAAAATATGTACGATTGTCCTTATCGTTACTATAAGGTCTACCGAAACGGGAGGATTGGCTTGTCATAAATGGGTTAATGATTGCACATTAAAAGTCATAAGAGTGAAGACATCTATTATCACAGAGACTGGCTCAATCACTGTGATATCTGTAAGTGAGGTGTGACAGAATGATGGAGACATCTGTTCACTCAATCATTAGTGACTCTGAAACCATCATAAAACTATGTAATGGGTGTTTTTGGATAGGGTGAGTGATACTCACGCTGGGATAAAATATTTATTCATAATCAATATAAATTAGTTTATAGTAAATTATACACCATATATATATATAAGTAGTATAAACTACAATTTATAATAATAAAGTATAAAATTAATATGAAAAACAGTAAAATAATTAATTAACTGTGAATAAATGATAATATAACAGATTATAACGACCACAATAAAAGATAACTGATTTAACAGTAATTAGCGATCGCTGATAACAAGCTAGCCTAATTAATGCATTGACTGTTAACAACTGTTTAAGGACATGGCGAATCAGAAATTTGCCACAGGAATAATTGTGAAGATTATATGAACAATAAGTGGATAAAATGGTCCTTATAAAGATGCCAGTGGGGGATAAACACATTACCTTGTATTATAAATTATAATACCCTTAGCAACTTAGAGTGCTAGGAAGGCTTAAAGTGAACTCTTATTTATTTATTTATATATACAAAAGTTCTTACCTTCTTTTGCAAAGCCACGAGCACGCATTACGTTTCGGGCAGGTCTTTAATCCTTATTTCCTCAAATCGTTTATCTACCAGGTATCAATTCACTTCTGGATGAAGGGGTTTCTACAGTCAATCCTTCCCGGCAAGGATACGAACCCACGCGATAGGGAAGCGACGGGCGAGTTGTTTACTACTACACTACGGGTACAGCAGACGTTAAATGACGTTATGCAGCAAAACGGCGGGTGTGGTGGAATAAGTATAGTATTTCGGGACATTCCTTAAGATAAATATAGAATTTGTAGAAAAAATAAAACCATTAAGGTTAAGGGTCATAATGGAAAATGTAACAGAACAAACACATAATGAAGCTTGCTGCTCCCTTCCTGTCCCTTGAGTAACTGTGGATCGCTATTCCTCTCCTGCAATATCGGCTGGGGATGGTGGCGCATCCCTGTAATCCGGCGACTCGGAAGCTTGGGCCAGTGGACGGTTTGCGGTGAGGACCACTGGTGCGGGACTACCCATGTTGAGTGGGCGTCCGCACTGAGCTCGGCATCAATATGGCCACCCTTGGGGAGTCAAGGGCGTCCAGGTTGTCTAACGAGGTGTGAATCGGGCCAGGGGGAAACCCAGCAGCCAAAAGCATCCTTGTCGAGCAGTAGTGGGATCGCGCCCGTGAGTGAGCGGCCCGTAGCAGCCTTCCCAACACAAGCGGACCTGGTCCTTTTTTATTCTAACTAGTAACTAGTCTAATCTCCTTAATTTACATTTTGTCGTTTCATATTAGTAGTACTAATATTGGGAATATTGGGAATATTTTACTAACGTGATATTTTTTCATACACTGTTGTTTACCTCGCATAATTATAATAATAATAATAATTATCATTTATTTCAAACAAGGTACACATTACCTTACAGATTAAAAATTCTAATTATTATTCAGGTAAAAGTACATACCTACATACAAGATGACTTTAAACACAATGTTGCATTCATACATCCACCTAGTACATACAATACCTACCTAAATCAACTAATACGCACACCATTTTGCCAAAACAATATTAAGGTTGGTGAGATTACATCAATTAAAGACAATTACATACAATTACTATTTTTTACATTCATGCAAACACATTACCACAAATAGCCTTTCGAATATCGGGCACGTTCATAATATAATATATCAGGTAACATCAAAGGGTACATTGTACCAAACGTTTTAGGTCAATAAATAACTACAACTTAAGTTGACAGCGATGATTACACTAGCAAGGATATATGTCTTATTTACTAATAATGGGGAGCAGGGAAGTACAAGATATAGTGTGAGTTTGATGCACAAGGTATGAAACGATTAGTTGAAATTATGTACTTTGGGTTTTCCTTTTGTACAGGGCATGGGTTGAACAATTTTTTAATTCATCACCGAGTGAGTTCTAATGACTGGGCCTTATTATTTGCATGAATGGAGAGTTTGCACAGATTGACTCTGACTCTGGGGATATCAAAGAGAGATTTGTTTCTGATGATGTGCTCATGGGTTCTATTACCTTATATGGAAAATTTCCAGCTCAATTTACATTTGAAACGATGTTTTTTGCATGTTAAGAGCATGGTAAATGTGTGGAGTGAGTGTATGTTTACTGGGTTTAGCTCGTTCATTCCTTGCTCGAGTGAACTCGGCTGTAGCTTTGGACAATTGTTCTCGTATTTTCTTGAACACCAGTTGCATTTGTCTACGCTTTACTTGAACAAAATCATCTACGTTATATAAGGGAGTAGGAGGTACGTTAATCAATTCATTAGGGAGGATCTTATCTGTACCATAAAGAATAGCGTGAGGTGTGTCACCTGTAGAAACATTAATCGAAGAATTTATAGCACACTGAATTAAGGGTATAAAATCATCCCAATTGTTGTTATCAAAATTCAAAGTGACTCTCAAGGCATCTAAAACTTTCCTGTTAGTACGTTCAGCGAGTCTGTTACTTGCCGGATGATAAGGCATGATGCTACATTTTTTAATGTTAATAAATCACACAAGCTAGTTAAATACTATTATTGAATTCTGGACCATTATCTGAAAGGATTACTTTAGGCATACTATATCTACAAATTATGTGGTCATGGAATGCACTGGCTATAGTTTCTGCTGTTTTGTTCGGGATAGGAACTAGTTCGCAAAATCGTGAAAAATTATCGACCATTACAAGCAAATGTTTGTTCCCTTTTCTGTTTCCGCAAAATTTGTCAATAATCCATTGATACTCTTTCCCAAGGAGCTTTAGTTGTTGGGTACATCTGAATTGGATTAGGTCCTGAACATGTCCCTTGTGCTGTAGGCAAGTTAACATCTATCAACATAATGAGTAATGTCCTTAGCCATTTTTGGCCAAAAATACTTTAATCGACCTTGTTGGAGTGTACGATCCTTTCCTGGATGTGCACTTGCAGGAGCATCATGGATAATTTTTAACACAGTAGGTACCAAGACAGCTGGAACAACTAACTGACAACATTTCCTCGGGGCTGTCCCTAGCTTTACTACTCTACACAGTAAATTGTCTAACATAACTAGTTCTTTCAATGGTACTGGCGGTTTATGAATCGGGCGAGTGTCTTGCTTAGTCAAAAATTTAATGACGGGTGCCCATATGGGATCTTGTCTCTGTTCCGTTTCTACTACTGTAGCATCTAATGCTGGGTAATTTAACTGAATCGCAGCTACGTGTCGAGAAAACGCATCGGCTACAACATTTTGCTTTCCTGGAATATATCCAAATGTGGGATTGAATTCTTGAATTGTGAGCAAATATCTAGCAAACTTTCCAACTGGATTCTTATTTTGAACAAGGGAATTAGTGGTTGGTGATCTGTAAGAACATGAACTGGGTAATTGTAAATTGTATCTCTGAAATGTTTAAGTGCCCAGACAACTGCTAAGGCTTCTCGTTCTGTTGCGCTATAATTTTTCTCTTCTTTAGATAATGTACGGCTAGCATAAGCTATTGCGTGATCTCTGTGACCTTCTGTTTGAAGTAATGCAGCACCTAAACCTATGTCACTAGCATCTGTAACCAACGTAAAAGGTTTAGAAAAATCTGGGTACCTAAGGACAGGTGACGAAATCAAGGCTGCTTTGAGTTTTTTGAATGACTGATCCTGGGCCTCTCCCCAAACAAAGGGTTCATCTTTTCTTTGCAACTTGTAAAGTGGAGCGGCTATAATAGAGAATCCAGCAATAAATGAACGATAAAATCCTACAAGACCTGTGAACTGTCTTACGGCTTCTGTGGTACGAGGTGTTGGAAAATCACGGGCAGCAATAATTTTTGATTCATTCAATGTAATACCTGAAGGTGTAACTGTATGACCTAGGAAATTAATCTTCTCTTTTAAAAATGAACATTTTGCAAGCTTTATTTTTAAATTAGAAAAAACAAAAATATGGCTCAATGGTCGAATTTTGGATGTTTGTGATATATTTCAAAACTACAGGGGGGGTTTCGGCAAAATGTGACCCGTCACCGCTCTCAGTAATTGGCATATTTTCGGTATAAAAAGTCGTAATTTCAAACTGAGAATATGCGCGGAGAGCCATAATTTGGCTCCCAAATATGGCTCAAGCTTCGAATTTGGGATGTTGGGATATTTTGAAAACTGCAGGGTGGGTTTGGGCAAAATGCGATCCATCGCTGCTCTCAGTAATTGGCATATTTTCGGTATAAAAAGTCGTAATTTCAAACTGCGAATACGTGCAGAGAGCAAGAATTTGACACCAAAATATGGCTCAAGGGTCGAATTTGGGATGTTTCGGATATTTTGAAAACTTCAGTGGGGTATGGGCAAAATGTGACCCATCGCTGCTCTCAGTAATTGGCACATTTTCGGTATAAAATTCGTAATTTCAAACTGCAAATACGTGCAGAGAGCCAGAATTTGGCTCCAAAAATAGGTTAAAGGGTCGAATTTGGGATATTTGTGATATATTATAAAACTGCAGGGGGGTTTGGGCAAAATGCGACCCATCGCCCATTAGAGCTAAAACAACTCTAATGCGGCTGAAACGTCGAAATATGCAATAAAAACAAGGTTTCTCTCCTAATCAATATCCTACTTGCTACTTTACCGAGATACAAATGATTGATTGAAAATAATGTATTCATTGTGAATTTTCATTGTGGTATTCATTACTCGCTATTGTAACGAGGTACGAATGGTTGATTAAAATAATGTATTTAATGTGAATTTGCAATTAATTACGCGTTTACGCGTTGCAATTAATTTTCTCAGGAGAGAAACCCTGATTTCATTGCATATTTCGACGTTTCAGCCGCATTTGAGCCATATTGGGAGCCAAATTCTGGCTCTCTGCACGTATTCGCAGTTTGATATTACGACTTTTTATACCGAAAGTATGTAAATTACTGAGAGCGGCGATGGGTCACATTTTGCCCAAACCCCCCTGCAGNTTTTTTTAATTCATCACCGAGTGCGTTCTAATGACTGGGCCTTATTATTTGCATGAATGGAGAGTTTGCACAGATTGACTCTGACTCTGGGGATATCAAAGAGAGATTTGTTTCTGATGATGTGCTCATGGGTTCTATAACATCTATCAAGGAAAAGTTTCATGCAGCTCAATATTAGCATTTTGAAACGATGTTTTTTGCATGTAGATAGAGCATGGTAAATGTGTGGAGTGAGTGTATGTTTAGTAGTTAAAGGACTTAAATAGAGGGGCTCTGTGTTGTCCGAAGACAGAGTTTGTTATAGTTCTGATAGCAGATTTTTACTGAGTGATGATAGGCTTGAGGCAATTTGAAGTGGTTAAACCTCAAGCATAGTTACCGTATGTTACATAGAGATTGATTAGTGCGTAGTATAATGAGTGGAGAGCAGTGTGGGGAACATAATGTCTGATTTTAGAAAGTATTCCGACCATTTTTGAGACTGTTTTGGCTATGTTTTGAATGTGGGTGCTGAAGTTCGGTTACTTCTTCATGTATAGGCAAAGGAACTTCCACTTATTTTAATTGGAAATTTTAACATAGTCTATCTAAAGTTGAATCTTATTTGATGAGTTTCTGCCAAAAAATGAACAAGGCTTTTCTATGTTTAGTGTAAGTTGTTTGTTTGTTGATATCCATGAGTGGATGTCAACCTAATATTCTCATTGGAAGAATAATAATAGATACATTGTAGTAAAATTATAAGAGTATTAATACATACATTGTAGCCTAATTTGAAGATTATTATTAGGTACTTTGTAGTGCAAAATTTCCGTTCAACATAACAACTATAATATGACACATATATGTCCTGCATTAGGCCTCAGATAGCGTGTAATAGGCGTAGGAGTTTCGGGTTAGTTTAGTTTTATTTTGGAACATGCATACAAAAACGTGTCCTGTTTTTTAAATTCAATACTATCTTTTTGAACTTTCTTGTTACCTTAAACATCAAAATATGTACGATTGTCCTTATCGTTACTATAAGGTCTACCGAAACGGGAGGATTGGCTTGTCATAAATGGGTTAATGATTGCACATTAAAAGTCATAAGAGTGAAGACATCTATTATCACAGAGACTGGCTCAATCACTGTGATATCTGTAAGTGAGGTGTGACAGAATGATGGAGACATCTGTTCACTCAATCATTAGTGACTCTGAAACCATCATAAAACTATGTAATGGTGTTTTTGGATAGGGTGAGTGATACTCACGCTGGATAAAATATTTATTCATAATCAATATAAATTAGTTTATAGTAAATTATACACCATATATATATATAAGTAGTATAAACTACAATTTATAATAATAAAGTATAAAATTAATATGAAAAACAGTAAAATAATTAATTAACTGTGAATAAATGATAATATAACAGATTATAACGACCACAATAAAAGATAACTGATTTAACAGTAATTAGCGATCGCTGATAACAAGCTAGCCTAATTAATGCATTGACTGTTAACAACTGTTTAAGGACATGGCGAATCAGAAATTTGCCCAAGGAATAATTGTGAAGATTATATGAACAATAAGTGGATAAAATGGTCCTTATAAAGATGCCAGTGGGGGATAAACACATTACCTTGTATTATAAATTATAATACCCTTAGCAACTTAGAGTGCTAGGAAGGCTTAAAGTGAACTCTTATTTATTTATTTATATATACAAAAGTTCTTACCTTCTTTTGCAAAGCCACGAGCACGCATTACGTTTCGGGCAGGTCTTTAATCCTTATTTCCTCAAATCGTTTATCTACCAGGTATCAATTCACTTCTGGATGAAGGGGTTTCTACAGTCAATCCTTCCCGGCAAGGATACGAACCCACGCGATAGGGAAGCGACGGGCGAGTTGTTTACTACTACACTACGGGTACAGCAGACGTTAAATGACGTTATGCAGCAAAACGGCGGGTGTGGTGGAATAAGTATAGTATTTCGGGACATTCCTTAAGATAAATATAGAATTTGTAGAAAAAATAAAACCATTAAGGTTAAGGGTCATAATGGAAAATGTAACAGAACAAACACATAATGAAGCTTGCTGCTCCCTTCCTGTCCCTTGAGTAACTGTGGATCGCTATTCCTCTCCTGCAATATCGGCTGGGGATGGTGGCGCATCCCTGTAATCCGGCGACTCGGAAGCTTGGGCCAGTGGACGGTTTGCGGTGAGGACCACTGGTGCGGGACTACCCATGTTGAGTGGGGTCCGCACTGAGCTCGGCATCAATATGGCCACCCTTGGGGAGTCAAGGGCGTCCAGGTTGTCTAACGAGGTGTGAATCGGCCAGGGGGGAAACCCAGCAGCCAAAAGCATCCTTGTCGAGCAGTAGTGGGATCGCGCCCGTGAGTGAGCGGCCCGTAGCAGCCTTCCCAACACAAGCGGACCTGGTCCTTTTTTATTCTAACTAGTAACTAGTCTAATCTCCTTAATTTACATTTTGTCGTTTCATATTAGTAGTACTAATATTGGGAATATTGGGAATATTTTACTAACGTGATATTTTTTCATACACTGTTGTTTACCTCGCATAATTATAATAATAATAATAATTATCATTTATTTCAAACAAGGTACACATTACCTTACAGATTAAAAATTCTAATTATTATTCAGGTAAAAGTACATACCTACATACAAGATGACTTTAAACACAATGTTGCATTCATACATCCACCTAGTACATACAATACCTACCTAAATCAACTAATACGCACACCATTTTGCCAAAACAATATTAAGGTTGGTGAGATTACATCAATTAAAGACAATTACATACAATTACTATTTTTTACATTCATGCAAACACATTACCACAAATAGCCTTTCGAATATCGGGCACGTTCATAATATAATATATCAGGTAACATCAAAGGGTACATTGTACCAAACGTTTTAGGTCAATAAATAACTACAACTTAAGTTGACAGCGATGATTACACTAGCAAGGATATATGTCTTATTTACTAATAATGGGGAGCAGGGAAGTACAAGATATAGTGTGAGTTTGATGCACAAGGTATGAAACGATTAGTTGAAATTATGTACTTTGGGTTTTCCTTTTGTACAGGGCATGGGTTGAACAATTTTTAATTCATCACCGAGTGAGTTCTAATGACTGGGCCTTATTATTTGCATGAATGGAGAGTTTGCACAGATTGACTCTGACTCTGGGGATATCAAAGAGAGATTTGTTTCTGATGATGTGCTCATGGGTTCTATAACATCTATCAAGGAAAAGTTTCAGCTCAATATTAGCATTTTGAAACGATGTTTTTTGCATGTAGATAGAGCATGGTAAATGTGTGGAGTGAGTGTATGTTTAGTAGTTAAAGGACTTAAATAGAGGGGCTCTGTGTTGTCCGAAGACAGAGTTTGTTATAGTTCTGATAGCAGATTTTTACTGAGTGATGATAGGCTTGAGGCAATTTGAAGTGGTTAAACCTCAAGCATAGTTACCGTATGTTACATAGAGATTGATTAGTGCGTAGTATAATGAGTGGAGAGCAGTGTGGGGAACATAATGTCTGATTTTAGAAAGTATTCCGACCATTTTTGAGACTGTTTTGGCTATGTTTTGAATGTGGGTGCTGAAGTTCGGTTACTTCTTCATGTATAGGCAAAGGAACTTCCACTTATTTTAATTGGAAATTTTAACATAGTCTATCTAAAGTTGAATCTTATTTGATGAGTTTCTGCCAAATAAAATGAACAAGGCTTTTCTATGTTTAGTGTAAGTTGTTTGTTTGTTGATATCCATGAGTGGATGTCAACCTAATATTCTCATTGGAAGAATAATAATAGATACATTGTAGTAAAATTATAAGAGTATTAATACATACATTGTAGCCTAATTGAAGATTATTAATAGGTACTTTGTAGTGCAAAATTTCCGTTCAACATAACAACTATAATATGACACATATATGTCCTGCATTAGGCCTCAGATAGCGTGTAATAGGCGTAGGAAGTTTCGGGTTAGTTTAAGTTTTATTTTGGAACATGCATACAAAAACGTGTCCTGTTTTTCTAAATTCAATACTATCTTTTTGAACTTTCTTGTTACCTTAAACATCAAAATATGTACGATTGTCCTTATCGTTACTATAAGGTCTACCGAAACGGGAGGATTGGCTTGTCATAAATGGGTTAATGATTGCACATTAAAAGTCATAAGAGTGAAGACATCTATTATCACAGAGACTGGCTCAATCACTGTGATATCTGTAAGTGAGGTGTGACAGAATGATGGAGACATCTGTTCACTCAATCATTAGTGACTCTGAAACCATCATAAAACTATGTAATGGGTGTTTTTGGATAGGGTGAGTGATACTCACGCTGGGATAAAATATTTATTCATAATCAATATAAATTAGTTTATAGTAAATTATACACCATATATATATATAAGTAGTATAAACTACAATTTATAATAATAAAGTATAAAATTAATATGAAAAACAGTAAAATAATTAATTAACTGTGAATAAATGATAATATAACAGATTATAACGACCACAATAAAAGATAACTGATTTAACAGTAATTAGCGATCGCTGATAACAAGCTAGCCTAATTAATGCATTGACTGTTAACAACTGTTTAAGGACATGGCGAATCAGAAATTTGCCACAGGAATAATTGTGAAGATTATATGAACAATAAGTGGATAAAATGGTCCTTATAAAGATGCCAGTGGGGGATAAACACATTACCTTGTATTATAAATTATAATACCCTTAGCAACTTAGAGTGCTAGGAAGGCTTAAAGTGAACTCTTATTTATTTATTTATATATACAAAAGTTCTTACCTTCTTTTGCAAAGCCACGAGCACGCATTACGTTTCGGGCAGGTCTTTAATCCTTATTTCCTCAAATCGTTTATCTACCAGGTATCAATTCACTTCTGGATGAAGGGGTTTCTACAGTCAATCCTTCCCGGCAAGGATACGAACCCACGCGATAGGGAAGCGACGGGCGAGTTGTTTACTACTACACTACGGGTACAGCAGACGTTAAATGACGTTATGCAGCAAAACGGCGGGTGTGGTGGAATAAGTATAGTATTTCGGGACATTCCTTAAGATAAATATAGAATTTGTAGAAAAAATAAAACCATTAAGGTTAAGGGTCATAATGGAAAATGTAACAGAACAAACACATAATGAAGCTTGCTGCTCCCTTCCTGTCCCTTGAGTAACTGTGGATCGCTATTCCTCTCCTGCAATATCGGCTGGGGATGGTGGCGCATCCCTGTAATCCGGCGACTCGGAAGCTTGGGCCAGTGGACGGTTTGCGGTGAGGACCACTGGTGCGGGACTACCCATGTTGAGTGGGCGTCCGCACTGAGCTCGGCATCAATATGGCCACCCTTGGGGAGTCAAGGGCGTCCAGGTTGTCTAACGAGGTGTGAATCGGGCCAGGGGGGAAACCCAGCAGCCAAAAGCATCCTTGTCGAGCAGTAGTGGGATCGCGCCCGTGAGTGAGCGGCCCGTAGCAGCCTTCCCAACACAAGCGGACCTGGTCCTTTTTTATTCTAACTAGTAACTAGTCTAATCTCCTTAATTTACATTTTGTCGTTTCATATTAGTAGTACTAATATTGGGAATATTGGGAATATTTTACTAACGTGATATTTTTTCATACACTGTTGTTTACCTCGCATAATTATAATAATAATAATAATTATCATTTATTTCAAACAAGGTACACATTACCTTACAGATTAAAAATTCTAATTATTATTCAGGTAAAAGTACATACCTACATACAAGATGACTTTAAACACAATGTTGCATTCATACATCCACCTAGTACATACAATACCTACCTAAATCAACTAATACGCACACCATTTTGCCAAAACAATATTAAGGTTGGTGAGATTACATCAATTAAAGACAATTACATACAATTACTATTTTTTACATTCATGCAAACACATTACCACAAATAGCCTTTCGAATATCGGGCACGTTCATAATATAATATATCAGGTAACATCAAAGGGTACATTGTACCAAACGTTTTAGGTCAATAAATAACTACAACTTAAGTTGACAGCGATGATTACACTAGCAAGGATATATGTCTTATTTACTAATAATGGGGAGCAGGGAAGTACAAGATATAGTGTGAGTTTGATGCACAAGGTATGAAACGATTAGTTGAAATTATGTACTTTGGGTTTTCCTTTTGTACAGGGCATGGGTTGAACAATTTTTTAATTCATCACCGAGTGAGTTCTAATGACTGGGCCTTATTATTTGCATGAATGGAGAGTTTGCACAGATTGACTCTGACTCTGGGGATATCAAAGAGAGATTTGTTTCTGATGATGTGCTCATGGGTTCTATAACATCTATCAAGGAAAAGTTTCAGCTCAATATTAGCATTTTGAAACGATGTTTTTTGCATGTAGATAGAGCATGGTAAATGTGTGGAGTGAGTGTATGTTTAGTAGTTAAAGGACTTAAATAGAGGGGCTCTGTGTTGTCCGAAGACAGAGTTTGTTATAGTTCTGATAGCAGATTTTTACTGAGTGATGATAGGCTTGAGGCAATTTGAAGTGGTTAAACCTCAAGCATAGTTACCGTATGTTACATAGAGATTGATTAGTGCGTAGTATAATGAGTGGAGAGCAGTGTGGGGAACATAATGTCTGATTTTAGAAAGTATTCCGACCATTTTTGAGACTGTTTTGGCTATGTTTTGAATGTGGGTGCTGAAGTTCGGTTACTTCTTCATGTATAGGCAAAGGAACTTCCACTTATTTTAATTGGAAATTTTAACATAGTCTATCTAAAGTTGAATCTTATTTGATGAGTTTCTGCCAAATAAAATGAACAAGGCTTTTCTATGTTTAGTGTAAGTTGTTTGTTTGTTGATATCCATGAGTGGATGTCAACCTAATATTCTCATTGGAAGAATAATAATAGATACATTGTAGTAAAATTATAAGAGTATTAATACATACATTGTAGCCTAATATGAAGATTATTAATAGGTACTTTGTAGTGCAAAATTTCCGTTCAACATAACAACTATAATATGACACATATATGTCCTGCATTAGGCCTCAGATAGCGTGTAATAGGCGTAGGAAGTTTCGGGTTAGTTTAAGTTTTATTTTGGAACATGCATACAAAAACGTGTCCTGTTTTTCTAAATTCAATACTATCTTTTTGAACTTTCTTGTTACCTTAAACATCAAAATATGTACGATTGTCCTTATCGTTACTATAAGGTCTACCGAAACGGGAGGATTGGCTTGTCATAAATGGGTTAATGATTGCACATTAAAAGTCATAAGAGTGAAGACATCTATTATCACAGAGACTGGCTCAATCACTGTGATATCTGTAAGTGAGGTGTGACAGAATGATGGAGACATCTGTTCACTCAATCATTAGTGACTCTGAAACCATCATAAAACTATGTAATGGGTGTTTTTGGATAGGGTGAGTGATACTCACGCTGGGATAAAATATTTATTCATAATCAATATAAATTAGTTTATAGTAAATTATACACCATATATATATATAAGTAGTATAAACTACAATTTATAATAATAAAGTATAAAATTAATATGAAAAACAGTAAAATAATTAATTAACTGTGAATAAATGATAATATAACAGATTATAACGACCACAATAAAAGATAACTGATTTAACAGTAATTAGCGATCGCTGATAACAAGCTAGCCTAATTAATGCATTGACTGTTAACAACTGTTTAAGGACATGGCGAATCAGAAATTTGCCACAGGAATAATTGTGAAGATTATATGAACAATAAGTGGATAAAATGGTCCTTATAAAGATGCCAGTGGGGGATAAACACATTACCTTGTATTATAAATTATAATACCCTTAGCAACTTAGAGTGCTAGGAAGGCTTAAAGTGAACTCTTATTTATTTATTTATATATACAAAAGTTCTTACCTTCTTTTGCAAAGCCACGAGCACGCATTACGTTTCGGGCAGGTCTTTAATCCTTATTTCCTCAAATCGTTTATCTACCAGGTATCAATTCACTTCTGGATGAAGGGGTTTCTACAGTCAATCCTTCCCGGCAAGGATACGAACCCACGCGATAGGGAAGCGACGGGCGAGTTGTTTACTACTACACTACGGGTACAGCAGACGTTAAATGACGTTATGCAGCAAAACGGCGGGTGTGGTGGAATAAGTATAGTATTTCGGGACATTCCTTAAGATAAATATAGAATTTGTAGAAAAAATAAAACCATTAAGGTTAAGGGTCATAATGGAAAATGTAACAGAACAAACACATAATGAAGCTTGCTGCTCCCTTCCTGTCCCTTGAGTAACTGTGGATCGCTATTCCTCTCCTGCAATATCGGCTGGGGATGGTGGCGCATCCCTGTAATCCGGCGACTCGGAAGCTTGGGCCAGTGGACGGTTTGCGGTGAGGACCACTGGTGCGGGACTACCCATGTTGAGTGGGCGTCCGCACTGAGCTCGGCATCAATATGGCCACCCTTGGGGAGTCAAGGGCGTCCAGGTTGTCTAACGAGGTGTGAATCGGGCCAGGGGGGAAACCCAGCAGCCAAAAGCATCCTTGTCGAGCAGTAGTGGGATCGCGCCCGTGAGTGAGCGGCCCGTAGCAGCCTTCCCAACACAAGCGGACCTGGTCCTTTTTTATTCTAACTAGTAACTAGTCTAATCTCCTTAATTTACATTTTGTCGTTTCATATTAGTAGTACTAATATTGGGAATATTGGGAATATTTTACTAACGTGATATTTTTTCATACACTGTTGTTTACCTCGCATAATTATAATAATAATAATAATTATCATTTATTTCAAACAAGGTACACATTACCTTACAGATTAAAAATTCTAATTATTATTCAGGTAAAAGTACATACCTACATACAAGATGACTTTAAACACAATGTTGCATTCATACATCCACCTAGTACATACAATACCTACCTAAATCAACTAATACGCACACCATTTTGCCAAAACAATATTAAGGTTGGTGAGATTACATCAATTAAAGACAATTACATACAATTACTATTTTTTACATTCATGCAAACACATTACCACAAATAGCGTTTCTATTTTCGGGCACGTTCATAATATAATATATCAGGTAACATCAAAGGGTACATTGTACCAAACGTTTTAGGTCAATAAATAACTACAACTTAAGTTGACAGCGATGATTACACTAGCAAGGATATATGTCTTATTTACTAATAATGGGGAGCAGGGAAGTACAAGATATAGTGTGAGTTTGATGCACAAGGTATGAAACGATTAGTTGAAATTATGTACTTTGGGTTTTCCTTTTGTACAGGGCATGGGTTGAACAATTTTTTAATTCATCACCGAGTGAGTTCTAATGACTGGGCCTTATTATTTGCATGAATGGAGAGTTTGCACAGATTGACTCTGACTCTGGGGATATCAAAGAGAGATTTGTTTCTGATGATGTGCTCATGGGTTCTATAACATCTATCAAGGAAAAGTTTCAGCTCAATATTAGCATTTTGAAACGATGTTTTTTGCATGTAGATAGAGCATGGTAAATGTGTGGAGTGAGTGTATGTTTAGTAGTTAAAGGACTTAAATAGAGGGGCTCTGTGTTGTCCGAAGACAGAGTTTGTTATAGTTCTGATAGCAGATTTTTACTGAGTGATGATAGGCTTGAGGCAATTTGAAGTGGTTAAACCTCAAGCATAGTTACCGTATGTTACATAGAGATTGATTAGTGCGTAGTATAATGAGTGGAGAGCAGTGTGGGGAACATAATGTCTGATTTTAGAAAGTATTCCGACCATTTTTGAGACTGTTTTGGCTATGTTTTGAATGTGGGTGCTGAAGTTCGGTTACTTCTTCATGTATAGGCAAAGGAACTTCCACTTATTTTAATTGGAAATTTTAACATAGTCTATCTAAAGTTGAATCTTATTTGATGAGTTTCTGCCAAATAAAATGAACAAGGCTTTTCTATGTTTAGTGTAAGTTGTTTGTTTGTTGATATCCATGAGTGGATGTCAACCTAATATTCTCATTGGAAGAATAATAATAGATACATTGTAGTAAAATTATAAGAGTATTAATACATACATTGTAGCCTAATATGAAGATTATTAATAGGTACTTTGTAGTGCAAAATTTCCGTTCAACATAACAACTATAATATGACACATATATGTCCTGCATTAGGCCTCAGATAGCGTGTAATAGGCGTAGGAAGTTTCGGGTTAGTTTAAGTTTTATTTTGGAACATGCATACAAAAACGTGTCCTGTTTTTCTAAATTCAATACTATCTTTTTGAACTTTCTTGTTACCTTAAACATCAAAATATGTACGATTGTCCTTATCGTTACTATAAGGTCTACCGAAACGGGAGGATTGGCTTGTCATAAATGGGTTAATGATTGCACATTAAAAGTCATAAGAGTGAAGACATCTATTATCACAGAGACTGGCTCAATCACTGTGATATCTGTAAGTGAGGTGTGACAGAATGATGGAGACATCTGTTCACTCAATCATTAGTGACTCTGAAACCATCATAAAACTATGTAATGGGTGTTTTTGGATAGGGTGAGTGATACTCACGCTGGGATAAAATATTTATTCATAATCAATATAAATTAGTTTATAGTAAATTATACACCATATATATATAATAGTATAAACTACAATTTATAATAATAAAGTATAAAATTAATATGAAAAACAGTAAAATAATTAATTAACTGTGAATAAATGAAATATAACAGATTATAACGACCACAATAAAAGATAACTGATTTAACAGTAATTAGCGATCGCTGATAACAAGCTAGCCTAATTAATGCATTGACTGTTAACAACTGTTTAAGGACATGGCGAATCAGAAATTTGCCACAGGAATAATTGTGAAGATTATATGAACAATAAGTGGATAAAATGGTCCTTATAAAGATGCCAGTGGGGGATAAACACATTACCTTGTATTATAAATTATAATACCCTTAGCAACTTAGAGTGCTAGGAAGGCTTAAAGTGAACTCTTATTTATTTATTTATATATACAAAAGTTCTTACCTTCTTTTGCAAAGCCACGAGCACGCATTACGTTTCGGGCAGGTCTTTAATCCTTATTTCCTCAAATCGTTTATCTACCAGGTATCAATTCACTTCTGGATGAAGGGTTTCTACAGTCAATCCTTCCCGGCAAGGATACGAACCCACGCGATAGGGAAGCGACGGGCGAGTTGTTTACTCTACTACACTACGGGTACAGCAGACGTTAAATGACGTATGCAGCAGCAAAACGGCGGGTGTGGTGGAATAAGTATAGTATTTCGGGACATTCCTTAAGATAAATATAGAATTTGTAGAAAAAATAAAACCATTAAGGTTAAGGGTCATAATGGAAAATGTAACAGAACAAACACATAATGAAGCTTGCTGCTCCCTTCCTGTCCCTTGAGTAACTGTGGATCGCTATTCCTCTCTGCAATATCGGCTGGGGATGGTGGCGCATCCCTGTAATCCGGCGACTCGGAAGCTTGGGCCAGTGGACGGTTTGCGGTGAGGACCACTGGTGCGGGACTACCCATTTGAGTGGGCGTCCGCACTGAGCTCGGCATCAATATGGCCACCCTTGGGGTCAAGGGCGTCCAGGTTGTCTAACGAGGTGTGAATCGGGCCAGGGGGAAACCCAGCAGCCAAAAGCATCCTTGTCGAGCAGTAGTGGGATCGCGCCCGTGAGTGAGCGGCCCGTAGCAGCCTTCCCAACACAAGCGGACCTGGTCCTTTTTTATTCTAACTAGTAACTAGTCTAATCTCCTTAATTTACATTTTGTCGTTTCATATTAGTAGTACTAATATTGGGAATATTGGGAATATTTTACTAACGTGATATTTTTTCATACACTGTTGTTTACCTCGCATAATTATAATAATAATAATAATTATCATTTATTTCAAACAAGGTACACATTACCTACAGATTAAAAATTAAATCTAATTATTATTCAGGTAAAAGTACATACCTACATACAAGATGACTTTAAACACAATGTTGCATTCATACATCCACCTAGTACATACAATACCTACCTAAATCAACTAATACGCACACCATTTTGCCAAAACAATATTAAGGTTGGTGAGATTACATCAATTAAAGACAATTACATACAATTACTATTTTTACATTCATGCAAACACATTACCACAAATAGCCTTTCGAATATCGGGCACGTTCATAATATAATATATCAGGTAACATCAAAGGGTACATTGTACCAAACGTTTTAGGTCAATAAATAACTACAACTTAAGTTGACAGCGATGATTACACTAGCAAGGATATATGTCTTATTTACTAATAATGGGGAGGGCAGGGAAGTACAAGATATAGTGTGAGTTTGATGCACAAGGTATGAAACGATTAGTTGAAATTATGTACTTTGGGTTTTCCTTTTGTACAGGGCATGGGTTGAACAATTTTTTAATTCATCACCGGTGAGTTCTAATGACTGGGCCTTATTATTTGCATGAATGGAGAGTTTGCACAGATTGACTCTGACTCTGGGGATATCAAAGAGAGATTTGTTTCTGATGATGTGCTCATGGGTTCTATAACATCTATCAAGGAAAAGTTTCAGCTCAATATTAGCATTTTGAAACGATGTTTTTTGCATGTAGATAAGAGCATGGTAAATGTGTGGAGTGAGTGTATGTTTAGTAGTTAAAGGACTTAAATAGAGAGGGCTCTGTGTTGTCCGAAGACAGAGTTTGTTATAGTTCTGATAGCAGATTTTTACTGAGTGATGATAGGCTTGAGGCAATTTGAAGTGGTTAAACCTCAAGCATAGTTACCGTATGTTACATAGAGATTGATTAGTGCGTAGTATAATGAGTGGAGAGCAGTGTGGGGAACATAATGTCTGATTTTAGAAAGTATTCCGACCATTTTTGAGACTGTTTTGGCTATGTTTTGAATGTGGGTGCTGAAGTTCGGTTACTTCTTCATGTATAGGCAAAGGAACTTCCACTTATTTAATTGGAAATTTTAACATAGTCTATCTAAAGTTGAATCTTATTTGATGAGTTTCTGCCAAATAAAATGAACAAGGCTTTTCTATGTTTAGTGTAAGTTGTTTGTTTGTTGATATCCATGAGTGGATGTCAACCTAATATC
>WNGS01001360.1:30089-75809 GCA_020271785.1 Procambarus virginalis | reverse complement strand
TTTATAATAATAAAGTATAAAATTAATATGAAAAAACAGTAAAATAATTAATTAACTGTGAATAAATGATAATATAACAGATTATAACGACCACAATAAAGATAACTGATTTAACAGTAATTAGCGATCGCTGATAACAAGCTAGCCTAATTAATGCATTGACTGTTAACAACTGTTTAAGGACATGGCGAATCAGAATTTGCCACAGGAATAATTGTGAAGATTATATGAACAATAAGTGGATAAAAATGGTCCTTATAAAGATGCCAGTGGGGGATAAACACATTACCTTGTATTATAAATTATAATACCTTAGCAACTTAGAGTGCTAGGAAGGCTTAAAGTGAACTCTTATTTATTTATTATTTATATTTATATAACCAAATTCTTACCTTCTTTTGCAAAGCCACGAGCACGCATTACGTTTCGGGCAGGTCTTTCCTTATTTCCTCAAATCGTTTATCTACCAGGTATCAATTCACTTCTGGATGAAGGGTTTCTACAGTCAATCCTTCCCGGCAAGGATACGAACCCACGCGATAGGGAAGCGACGGGCGAGTTGTTTTACTACTACACTACGGTACAGCAGACGTTAAATGACGTTATGCAGCAAAACGGCGGGTGTGGTGGAATAAGTATAGTATTTCGGGACATTCCTTAAGATAAATATAGAATTTGTAGAAAAAAAAACCATTAAGGTTAAGGGTCATAATGGAAAATGTAACAGAACAAACACATAATGAAGCTTGCTGCTCCCTTCCTGTCCCTTGAGTAACTGTGGATCGCTATTCCTCTCCTGCAATATCGGCTGGGGATGGTGGCGCATCCCTGTAATCCGGCGACTCGGAAGCTTGGGCCAGTGGACGGTTTGCGGTGAGGACCACTGGTGCGGGACTACCCATGTTGAGTGGGCGTCCGCACTGAGCTCGGCATCAATATGGCCACCCTTGGGGAGTCAAGGGCGTCCAGGTTGTCTAACGAGGTGTGAATCGGGCCAGGGGGAAACCCAGCAGCCAAAAGCATCCTTGTCGAGCAGTAGTGGGATCGCGCCCGTGAGTGAGCGGCCGTAGCAGCCTTCCCAACACAAGCGGACCTGGTCCTTTTTATTCTAACTAGTAACTAGTCTAATCTCCTTAATTTACATTTTGTCGTTTCATATAGTAGTACTAATATTGGAATATTGGGAATATTTTACTAACGTGATATTTTTTCATACACTGTTGTTTACCTCGCATAATTATAATAATAATAATAATTATCATTTATTTCAAACAAGGTACACATTACCTTACAGATTAAAAATTCTAATTATTATTCAGGTAAAAGTACATACCTACATACAAGATGACTTTAAACACAATGTTGCATTCATACATCCACCTAGTACATACAATACCTACCTAAATCAACTAATACGCACACCATTTTGCCAAAACAATATTAAGGTTGGTGAGATTACATCAATAAAGACAATTACATACAATTACTATTTTTTACATTCATGCAAACACATTACCACAAATAGCCTTTCGAATATCGGGCACGTTCATATATAATATATCAGGTAACATCAAAGGGTACATTGTACCAAACGTTTTAGGTCAATAAATAACTACAACTTAAGTTGACAGCGATGATTACACTAGCAAGGATATATGTCTTATTTACTAATAATGGGGAGCAGGGAAGTACAAGATAGTGTGAGTTTGATGCACAAGGTATGAAACGATTAGTTGAAATTATGTACTTTGGGTTTTCCTTTTGTACAGGGCATGGGTTGAACAATTTTTTAATTCATCACCGAGTGAGTTCTAATGACTGGGCCTTATTATTTGCATGAATGGAGAGTTTGCACAGATTGACTCTGACTCTGGGGATATCAAAGAGAGATTTGTTTCTGATGATGTGCTCATGGGTTCTATAACATCTATCAAGGAAAAGTTTCAGCTCAATATTAGCATTTTGAAACGATGTTTTTTGCATGTAGATAGAGCATGGTAAATGTGTGGAGTGAGTGTATGTTTAGTAGTTAAAGGACTTAAATAGAGGGGCTCTGTGTTGTCCGAAGACAGAGTTTGTTATAGTTCTGATAGCAGATTTTTACTGAGTGATGATAGGCTTGAGGCAATTTGAAGTGGTTAAACCTCAAGCATAGTTACCGTATGTTACATAGAGATTGATTAGTGCGTAGTATAATGAGTGGAGAGCAGTGTGGGGAACATAATGTCTGATTTTAGAAAGTATTCCGACCATTTTTGAGACTGTTTTGGCTATGTTTTGAATGTGGGTGCTGAAGTTCGGTTACTTCTTCATGTATAGGCAAAGGAACTTCCACTTATTTTAATTGGAAATTTTAACATAGTCTATCTAAAGTTGAATCTTATTTGATGATGTTTCTGCCAAATAAAATGAACAAGGCTTTTCTATGTTTAGTGTAAGTTGTTTGTTTGTTGATATCCATGAGTGGATGTCAACCTAATATTCTCATTGGAAGAATAATAATAGATACATTGTAGTAAAATTATAAGAGTATTAATACATACATTGTAGCCTAATTGAAGATTATATTAGGTACTTTGTAGTGCAAAATTTCCGTTCAACATAACAACTATAATATGACACATATATGTCCTGCATTAGGCCTCAGATAGCGTGTAATAGGCGTAGGAAGTTTCGGGTTAGTTTAAGTTTTATTTTGGAACATGCATACAAAACGTGTCCTGTTTTTCTAAATTCAATACTATCTTTTTGAACTTTCTTGTTACCTTAAACATCAAAATATGTACGATTGTCCTTATCGTTACTATAAGGTCTACCGAAACGGGATTGGCTTGTCATAAATGGGTTAATGATTGCACATTAAAAGTCATAAGAGTGAAGACATCTATTATCACAGAGACTGGCTCAATCACTGTGATATCTGTAAGTGAGGTGTGACAGAATGATGGAGACATCTGTTCACTCAATCATTAGTGACTCTGAAACCATCATAAAACTATGTAATGGGTGTTTTTGGATAGGGTGAGTGATACTCACGCTGGGATAAAATATTTATTCATAATCAATATAAATTAGTTTATAGTAAATTATACACCATATATATATATAAGTAGTAAACTACAATTTATAATAATAAAGTATAAAATTAATATGAAAAACAGTAAAATAATTAATTAACTGTGAATAAATGATAATATAACAGATTATAACGACCACAATAAAAGATAACTGATTTAACAGTAATTAGCGATCGCTGATAACAAGCTAGCCTAATTAATGCATTGACTGTTAACAACTGTTTAAGGACATGGCGAATCAGAAATTTGCCACAGGAATAATTGTGAAGATTATATGAACAATAAGTGGATAAAATGGTCCTTATAAAGATGCCAGTGGGGGATAAACACATTACCTTGTATTATAAATTATAATACCCTTAGCAACTTAGAGTGCTAGGAAGGCTTAAAGTGAACTCTTATTATTATTTATTTATATATACAAAAGTTCTTACCTTCTTTTGCAAAGCCACGAGCACGCATTACGTTTCGGGCAGGTCTTTAATCCTTATTTCCTCAAATCGTTTATCTACCAGGTATCAATTCACTTCTGGATGAAGGGGTTTCTACAGTCAATCCTTCCGGCAAGGATACGAACCCACGCGATAGGGAAGCGACGGGCGAGTTGTTTACTACTACACTACGGGTACAGCAGACGTTAAATGACGTTATGCAGCAAAACGGCGGGTGTGGTGGAATAAGTATAGTATTTCGGGACATTCCTTAAGATAAATATAGAATTTGTAGAAAAATAAAACCATTAAGGTTAAGGGTCATAATGGAAAATGTAACAGAACAAACACATAATGAAGCTTGCTGCTCCCTTCCTGTCCCTTGAGTAACTGTGGATCGCTATTCCTCTCCTGCAATATCGGCTGGGGATGGTGGCGCATCCCTGTAATCCGGCGACTCGGAAGCTTGGGCCAGTGGACGGTTTGCGGTGAGGACCACTGGTGCGGGACTACCCATGTTGAGTGGGCGTCCGCACTGAGCTCGGCATCAATATGGCCACCCTTGGGGAGTCAAGGGCGTCCAGGTTGTCTAACGAGGTGTGAATCGGGCCAGGGGGAAACCCAGCAGCCAAAAGCATCCTTGTCGAGCAGTAGTGGGATCGCGCCCGTGAGTGAGCGGCCCGTAGCAGCCTTCCCAACACAAGCGGACCTGGTCCTTTTTTATTCTAACTAGTAACTAGTCTAATCTCCTTATTTACATTTTGTCGTTTCATATTAGTAGTACTAATATTGGGAATATTTTACTAACGTGATATTTTTTCATACACTGTTGTTTACCTCGCATAATTATAATAATAATAATAATTATCATTTATTTCAAACAAGGTACACATTACCTTACAGATTAAAAATTCTAATTATTATTCAGGTAAAAGTACATACCTACATACAAGATGACTTTAAACACAATGTTGCATTCATACATCCACCTAGTACATACAATACCTACCTAAATCAACTAATACGCACACCATTTTGCCAAAACAATATAAGGTTGGTGAGATTACATCAATTAAAGACAATTACATACAATTACTATTTTTTACATTCATGCAAACACACCACCACAAATAGCGTTTCGATATTCGGGCACGTTCATAATATAATATATCAGGTAACATCAAAGGGTACATTGTACCAAACGTTTTAGGTCAATAAATAACTACAACTTAAGTTGACAGCGATGATTACACTAGCAAGGATATATGTCTTATTTACTAATAATGGGGAGCAGGGAAGTACAAGATATAGTGTGAGTTTGATGCACAAGGTATGAAACGATTAGTTGAAATTATGTACTTTGGGTTTTCCTTTTGTACAGGGCATGGGTTGAACAATTTTTTAATTCATCACCGAGTGAGTTCTAATGACTGGGCCTTATTATTTGCATGAATGGAGAGTTTGCACAGATTGACTCTGACTCTGGGGATATCAAAGAGAGATTTGTTTCTGATGATGTGCTCATGGGTTCTATAACATCTATCAAGGAAAAGTTTCAGCTCAATATTAGCATTTTGAAACGATGTTTTTTGCATGTAGATAGAGCATGGTAAATGTGTGGAGTGAGTGTATGTTTAGTAGTTAAAGGACTTAAATAGAGGGGCTCTGTGTTGTCCGAAGACAGAGTTTGTTATAGTTCTGATAGCAGATTTTTACTGAGTGATGATAGGCTTGAGGCAATTTGAAGTGGTTAAACCTCAAGCATAGTTACCGTATGTTACATAGAGATTGATTAGTGCGTAGTATAATGAGTGGAGAGCAGTGTGGGGAACATAATGTCTGATTTTAGAAAGTATTCCGACCATTTTTGAGACTGTTTTGGCTATGTTTTGAATGTGGGTGCTGAAGTTCGGTTACTTCTTCATGTATAGGCAAAGGAACTTCCACTTATTTTAATTGGAAATTTTAACATAGTCTATCTAAAGTTGAATCTTATTTGATGAGTTTCTGCCAAATAAAATGAACAAGGCTTTTCTATGTTTAGTGTAAGTTGTTTGTTTGTTGATATCCATGAGTGGATGTCAACCTAATATTCTCATTGGAAGAATAATAATAGATACATTGTAGTAAAATTATAAGAGTATTAATACATACATTGTAGCCTAATTGAAGATTATTAATAGGTACTTTGTAGTGCAAAATTTCCGTTCAACATAACAACTATAATATGACACATATATGTCCTGCATTAGGCCTCAGATAGCGTGTAATAGGCGTAGGAAGTTTCGGGTTAGTTTAAGTTTTATTTTGGAACATGCATACAAAAACGTGTCCTGTTTTTCTAAATTCAATACTATCTTTTTGAACTTTCTTGTTACCTTAAACATCAAAATATGTACGATTGTCCTTATCGTTACTATAAGGTCTACCGAAACGGGAGGATTGGCTTGTCATAAATGGGTTAATGATTGCACATTAAAAGTCATAAGAGTGAAGACATCTATTATCACAGAGACTGGCTCAATCACTGTGATATCTGTAAGTGAGGTGTGACAGAATGATGGAGACATCTGTTCACTCAATCATTAGTGACTCTGAAACCATCATAAAACTATGTAATGGGTGTTTTTGGATAGGGTGAGTGATACTCACGCTGGGATAAAATATTTATTCATAATCAATATAAATTAGTTTATAGTAAATTATACACCATATATATATATATAGTAGTATAAACTACAATTTATAATAATAGTATAAAATTAATATGAAAAACAGTAAAATAATTAATTAACTGTGAATAAATGATAATATAACAGATTATAACGACCACAATAAAAGATAACTGATTTAACAGTAATTAGCGATCGCTGATAACAAGCTAGCCTAATTAATGCATTGACTGTTAACAACTGTTTAAGGACATGGCGAATCAGAAATTTGCCACAGGAATAATTGTGAAGATTATATGAACAATAAGTGGATAAAATGGTCCTTATAAAGATGCCAGTGGGGGATAAACACATTACCTTGTATTATAAATTATAATACCCTTAGCAACTTAGAGTGCTAGGAAGGCTTAAAGTGAACTCTTATTTATTTATTTATATATACAAAAGTTCTTACCTTCTTTTGCAAAGCCACGAGCACGCATTACGTTTCGGGCAGGTCTTTAATCCTTATTTCCTCAAATCGTTTATCTACCAGGTATCAATTCACTTCTGGATGAAGGGGTTTCTACAGTCAATCCTTCCCGGCAAGGATACGAACCCACGCGATAGGGAAGCGACGGGCGAGTTGTTTACTACTACACTACGGGTACAGCAGACGTTAAATGACGTTATGCAGCAAAACGGCGGGTGTGGTGGAATAAGTATAGTATTTCGGGACATTCCTTAAGATAAATATAGAATTTGTAGAAAAAATAAAACCATTAAGGTTAAGGGTCATAATGGAAAATGTAACAGAACAAACACATAATGAAGCTTGCTGCTCCCTTCCTGTCCCTTGAGTAACTGTGGATCGCTATTCCTCTCCTGCAATATCGGCTGGGGATGGTGGCGCATCCCTGTAATCCGGCGACTCGGAAGCTTGGGCCAGTGGACGGTTTTGCGGAGGACCACTGGTGCGGGACTACCCATGTTGAGTGGGCGTCCGCACTGAGCTCGGCATCAATATGGCCACCCTTGGGGAGTCAAGGGTCCAGGTTGTCTAACGAGGTGTGAATCGGGCCAGGGGGAAACCCAGCAGCCAAAAGCATCCTTGTCGAGCAGTAGTGGGATCGCGCCCGTGAGTGAGCGGCCCGTAGCAGCCTTCCCAACACAAGCGGACCTGGTCCTTTTTTATTCTAACTAGTAACTAGTCTAATCTCCTTAATTTACATTTTGTCGTTTCATATTAGTAGTACTAATATTGGGAATATTGGGAATATTTTACTAACGTGATATTTTTTCATACACTGTTGTTTACCTCGCATAATTATAATAATAATAATAATTATCATTTATTTCAAACAAGGTACACATTACCTTACAGATTAAAAATTCTAATTATTATTCAGGTAAAAGTACATACCTACATACAAGATGACTTTAAACACAATGTTGCATTCATACATCCACCTAGTACATACAATACCTACCTAAATCAACTAATACGCACACCATTTTGCCAAAACAATATTAAGGTTGGTGAGATTACATCAATTAAAGACAATTACATACAATTACTATTTTTTACATTCATGCAAACACATTACCACAAATAGCGTTTCGAATTTCGGGCACGTTCATAATATAATATATCAGGTAACATCAAAGGGTACATTGTACCAAACGTTTTAGGTCAATAAATAACTACAACTTAAGTTGACAGCGATGATTACACTAGCAAGGATATATGTCTTATTTACTAATAATGGGGAGCAGGGAAGTACAAGATATAGTGTGAGTTTGATGCACAAGGTATGAAACGATTAGTTGAAATTATGTACTTTGGGTTTTCCTTTTGTACAGGGCATGGGTTGAACAATTTTTAATTCATCACCGAGTGAGTTCTAATGACTGGGCCTTATTATTTGCATGAATGGAGAGTTTGCACAGATTGACTCTGACTCTGGGGATATCAAAGAGAGATTTGTTTCTGATGATGTGCTCATGGGTTCTATA
The DNA here is from genome assembly GCA_020271785.1 of Procambarus virginalis. Classification (NCBI taxonomy): domain Eukaryota; kingdom Metazoa; phylum Arthropoda; class Malacostraca; order Decapoda; family Cambaridae; genus Procambarus; species Procambarus virginalis. Next base: position 67,634 of record WNGS01001360.1, on the reverse strand, counting down.
ACATCTATCAAGGAAAAGTTTCAGCTCAATATTAGCATTTTGAAACGATGTTTTTTGCATGTAGATAGAGCATGGTAAATGTGTGGAGTGAGTGTATGTTTAGTAGTTAAAGGACTTAAATAGAGGGGCTCTGTGTTGTCCGAAGACAGAGTTTGTTATAGTTCTGATAGCAGATTTTTACTGAGTGATGATAGGCTTGAGGCAATTTGAAGTGGTTAAACCTCAAGCATAGTTACCGTATGTTACATAGAGATTGATTAGTGCGTAGTATAATGAGTGGAGAGCAGTGTGGGGAACATAATGTCTGATTTTAGAAAGTATTCCGACCATTTTTGAGACTGTTTTGGCTATGTTTTGAATGTGGGTGCTGAAGTTCGGTTACTTCTTCATGTATAGGCAAAGGAACTTCCACTTATTTTAATTGGAAATTTTAACATAGTCTATCTAAAGTTGAATCTTATTTGATGAGTTTCTGCCAAATAAAATGAACAAGGCTTTTCTATGTTTAGTGTAAGTTGTTTGTTTGTTGATATCCATGAGTGGATGTCAACCTAATATTCTCATTGGAAAATAATAATAGATACATTGTAGTAAAATTATAAGAGTATTAATACATACATTGTAGCCTAATTGAAGATTATTAATAGGTACTTTGTAGTGCAAAATTTCCGTTCAACATAACAACTATAATATGACACATATATGTCCTGCATTAGGCCTCAGATAGCGTGTAATAGGCGTAGGAAGTTTCGGGTTAGTTTAAGTTTTATTTTGGAACATGCATACAAAAACGTGTCCTGTTTTTCTAAATTCAATACTATCTTTTTGAACTTTCTTGTTACCTTAAACATCAAAATATGTACGATTGTCCTTATCGTTACTATAAGGTCTACCGAAACGGGAGGATTGGCTTGTCATAAATGGGTTAATGATTGCACATTAAAAGTCATAAGAGTGAAGACATCTATTATCACAGAGACTGGCTCAATCACTGTGATATCTGTAAGTGAGGTGTGACAGAATGATGGAGACATCTGTTCACTCAATCATTAGTGACTCTGAAACCATCATAAAACTATGTAATGGGTGTTTTTGGATAGGGTGAGTGATACTCACGCTGGGATAAAATATTTATTCATAATCAATATAAATTAGTTTATAGTAAATTATACACCATATATATATAATTAGTATAAACTACAATTTATAATAATAAAGTATAAAATTAATATGAAAAACAGTAAAATAATTAATTAACTGTGAATAAATGATAATATAACAGATTATAACGACCACAATAAAAGATAACTGATTTAACAGTAATTAGCGATCGCTGATAACAAGCTAGCCTAATTAATGCATTGACTGTTAACAACTGTTTAAGGACATGGCGAATCAGAAATTTGCCACAGGAATAATTGTGAAGATTATATGAACAATAAGTGGATAAAATGGTCCTTATAAAGATGCCAGTGGGGATAAACACATTACCTTGTATTATAAATTATAATACCCTTAGCAACTTAGAGTGCTAGGAAGGCTTAAAGTGAACTCTTATTTATTTATTTATATATACAAAGTTCTTACCTTCTTTTGCAAAGCCACGAGCACGCATTACGTTTCGGGCAGGTCTTTAATCCTTATTTCCTCAAATCGTTTATCTACCAGGTATCAATTCACTTCTGGATGAAGGGGTTTCTACAGTCAATCCTTCCCGGCAAGGATACGAACCCACGCGATAGGGAAGCGACGGGCGAGTTGTTTACTACTACACTACGGGTACAGCAGACGTTAAATGACGTTATGCAGCAAAACGGCGGGTGTGGTGGAATAAGTATAGTATTTCGGGACATTCCTTAAGATAAATATAGAATTTGTAGAAAAAATAAAACCATTAAGGTTAAGGGTCATAATGGAAAATGTAACAGAACAAACACATAATGAAGCTTGCTGCTCCCTTCCTGTCCCTTGAGTAACTGTGGATCGCTATTCCTCTCCTGCAATATCGGCTGGGGATGGTGGCGCATCCCTGTAATCCGGCGACTCGGAAGCTTGGGCCAGTGGACGGTTTGCGGTGAGGACCACTGGTGCGGGACTACCCATGTTGAGTGGGCGTCCGCACTGAGCTCGGCATCAATATGGCCACCCTTGGGGAGTCAAGGGCGTCCAGGTTGTCTAACGAGGTGTGAATCGGGCCAGGGGGGAAACCCAGCAGCCAAAAGCATCCTTGTCGAGCAGTAGTGGGATCGCGCCCGTGAGTGAGCGGCCCGTAGCAGCCTTCCCAACACAAGCGGACCTGGTCCTTTTTTATTCTAACTAGTAACTAGTCTAATCTCCTTAATTTACATTTTGTCGTTTCATATTAGTAGTACTAATATTGGGAATATTGGGAATATTTTACTAACGTGATATTTTTTCATACACTGTTGTTACCTCGCATAATTATAATAATAATATAATAATTATCATTTATTTCAAACAAGGTACACATTACCTTACAGATTAAAAATTCTAATTATTATTCAGGTAAAAGTACATACCTACATACAAGATGACTTTAAACACAATGTTGCATTCATACATCCACCTAGTACATACAATACCTACCTAAATCAACTAATACGCACACCATTTTGCCAAAACAATATTAAGGTTGGTGAGATTACATCAATTAAAGACAATTACATACAATTACTATTTTTACATTCATGCAAACACATTACCACAAATAGCCTTTCGAATATCGGGCACGTTCATAATATAATATCAGGTAACATCAAGGGTACATTGTACCAAACGTTTTTAGGTCAATAAATAACTACAACTTAAGTTGACAGCGATGATTACACTAGCAAGGATATATGTCTTATTTACTAATAATGGGGAGCAGGGAAGTACAAGATATAGTGTGAGTTTGATGCACAAGGTATGAAACGATTAGTTGAAATTATGTACTTTGGGTTTTCCTTTTGTACAGGGCATGGGTTGAACAATTTTTTAATTCATCACCGAGTGAGTTCTAATGACTGGGCCTTATTATTTGCATGAATGGAGAGTTTGCACAGATTGACTCTGACTCTGGGGATATCAAAGAGAGATTTGTTTCTGATGATGTGCTCATGGGTTCTATAACATCTATCAAGGAAAAGTTTCAGCTCAATATTAGCATTTTGAAACGATGTTTTTTGCATGTAGATAGAGCATGGTAAATGTGTGGAGTGAGTGTATGTTTAGTAGTTAAAGGACTTAAATAGAGGGGCTCTGTGTTGTCCGAAGACAGAGTTTGTTATAGTTCTGATAGCAGATTTTTACTGAGTGATGATAGGCTTGAGGCAATTTGAAGTGGTTAAACCTCAAGCATAGTTACCGTATGTTACATAGAGATTGATTAGTGCGTAGTATAATGATGGAGAGCAGTGTGGGGAACATAATGTCTGATTTTAGAAAGTATTCCGACCATTTTTGAGACTGTTTTGGCTATGTTTTGAATGTGGGTGCTGAAGTTCGGTTACTTCTTCATGTATAGGCAAAGGAACTTCCACTTATTTTAATTGGAAATTTTAACATAGTCTATCTAAAGTTGAATCTTATTTGATGAGTTTCTGCAAATAAAATGAACAAGGCTTTTCTATGTTTAGTGTAAGTTGTTTGTTTGTTGATATCCATGAGTGGATGTCAACCTAATATTCTCATTGGAAGAATAATAATAGATACATTGTAGTAAAATTATAAGAGTAATANATCTTACCTTTGATATATGGGGTGTCTACCAACACGGACACTTCTTCCATGTCCTTACCAGTGCCATCTGGGTACTGGACACGGAGATTTCGACCTGTTCTACTCTCAGGCCCAACCAAACTGCTCCTGACCATGTTAACTGTAGCACCCCGGTCTCGAAAGACACTCGTCCATTGCCCATTAACTCTTCCTCTAGTTAACTCGAGTGTGTGTCTCAGGGCATCACCTCCCACGATACTCATGCCTGTAACTTGCACCTTGTCACCTTCTTAGTCTTACGCCTAGTGTTGCTCGGGCACTTAGCTGCTCGGTGACCTGTCATGCTGCATGTGAAGCACCTGGGTCCCTTAACCTTGGGTTTCTGTTGGTGTCCCTTAGACTTACTTTCTTTAGGTTTGGCTCCCGTACTTGGAGCTTGAGTGAACTGTTCAACCTTTGTCACACATCGATCTAGGTATGCATCCCTAGGATCGATCTTCTCCTCTCTTGGCAATAGAGGAGGTATCTCTACTTCCAGCGCCGGTACCTCTGAGCTTGGCGCGGTAGGAGGGGTTTGACTCCCCGTCCTTGCCTGTGATTGCACTCTTGCAATTTCCAATCTAGTCAATCTCTCGTGGTGGGCATTCCACATGTCGGCCACAAATTTGGCCTTATCCACTCCTTGCAGTTCCATAGCATCAGCTTGAGCTGCGAGGTACTGTAAAGTGAATTCCTCCTGGGGTTGTTCAGTCCCCATCCTGTGCAAATGTTCTGGTATCCGATTGACTTCATATGAAACGTTTCTGTGGCCCAAGGAATCAGTCCTTAGCCTAGGCTGGGGTCGCGACTCCCCTTCCTTCTCCTGGGGTGGACTCAATCCTACACCCCCTGACATACCGACTATACCACGGTCGGCTAGGGGAACTCCCTTGTCCCCTAGATCACTTCTGTTTGCTCTTTCTAGAAGTACACGCTGTACATAGGCATTATGGTCCTCAACATACTGCCGACATTCCTCATCTGTGCGAATGTCTCTATCCTTTGGCAGCACGCCATACCTAGCTGCATACAGATACATGTACTTAAACCTATAATCCTCATCCATTCTGTGTGTGTGGTGTGTGTGTACCTAATCCTGCTAACCGACAACAAACACACCCACAACAATATTGTTCTGCAATGTTCTGCACACCTTTCTTCCTAGGTTTCTCGACTTGATGAGTCTTACTTTCTGAGTATGAATCAAAAGTCTACGGCCCCACGTTGGGCGCCACGTTGTGAGAGTTTTGGGCTGACATAAGTCAGTGGAATGAATGAAATTTGGTATAAGGAATTGAGCTCGGAAAATTTCTAAGAATTTTCTTTATTCTTTAACCATTATTCCTGTCGTGATATTCAACTAGGTCGCCTGAGGAAGGACTTGCTTAGCTAACACACCAGTGTAGTAAGCAGCTCATTCCTCACTTTGGACCCTGTACGAACAATTGACTAGGCGCGAGCAAACGCCGAGACCCCAATGAAATTGAAATCCCCTCCACTAGGTCGTCGACCTTCGCCATTCGCCGAAGCGAATCTAACGAGTAGGTCCTGGGCTCTCACAACAATAATTTATTGTTGTGTAGTGCCGTATATTTGATCCAAAGCTCAGAAGTAAGTCTCCAATAGTCGAGTGTGAAGAACATTTGCATAACAATAATAATGTGTGGGGGTGTAACGAAAAGACAGTGTTAACATAACAACTTAGTTTATTCAATAAAGTACTAACTACTACAGCAAAACAAGAGAATGTCAATGACGTTACTCGAAATCCTTCCTGTGGCACTAAAAATGACAGCTAGACACCAGCCCCTCGGACTGCATAATGAACCATCCCCTCACAGTGCTCATGGGTTCTGTAACATCTATCAAGGAAAAGTTTCAGGTCAATATTAGCATTTTGAAACGAGGTTTTGTGCATGTAGATAGAGCATGGTGAATGTGTGTAGTGAGTGTATGTTTAGTAGTTAAAGAACTTAAATAGAGGGGCTCTGTGTTGTCCGAAGACAGAGTTTGTTATAGTTCTGATAGCAGATTTTTACTGAGTGATGATAGGCTTGAGGCAATTTGAAGTGGTTAAACCTCAAGCATAGTTACCGTATGTTAGATAGAGAATGATTAATGCGTAGTATAATGAGTGGAGAGCAGTGTGGGGAACATAATGTCTGATTTTAGAAAGTATTCCGACCGTTTTTGAGACTGTTTTGGCTATGTTTTGAATGTGGGTGCTGAAGTTCGGTTACTTCTTCATGTATAGGCAAAGGAACTTCCCCTTATTTTAATTGGAAATTTTAACATAGTCTATCTAAAGTTGAATCTTATTTGATGAGTTTCTGCCAAATAAAATGAACAAGGCTTTTCTATGTTTAGTGTAAGTTGTTTGTTTGTTGATATCCATGAGTGGATGTCAACCTAATATTCTCATTGGAAGAATAATAATAGATACATTGTAGTAAAATTATAAGAGTATTAATACATACATTGTAGCCTAATTTGAAGATTATTTAGGTACTTTGTAGTGCAAAATTTGCGTTCAACATAACAACTATAATATGACACATATATGTCCTGCATTAGGCCTCAGATAGCGTGTAATAGGCGTAGGAAGTTTCGGGTTAGTTAGTTTAAGTTTTATTTTGGAACATGCATACAAAAACGTGTCCTGTTTTTCTAAATTCAATACTATCTTTTTGAACTTTCTTGTTACCTTAAACATCAAAATATGTACGATTGTCCTTATCGTTACTATAAGGTCTACCGAAACGGGAGGATTGGCTTGTCATAAATGGGTTAATGATTACACATTAAAAGTCATAAGAGTGAAGACATCTATTATCACAGAGACTGGCTCAATCACTGTGATATCTGTAAGTGAGGTGTGACAGAATGATGGAGACATCTGTTCACTCAATCATTAGTGACTCTGAAACCATCATAAAACTATGTAATGGGTGTTTTTGGGTAGGGTGAGTGATACTCACGCTGGGATAAAATATTTATTTATAATCAATATAAATTAGTTTATAGTAAATTATACACCATATATATATATATATATATAGTAGTATAAACTATAATTTATAATAATAAAGTATAAAATTAATATGAAAAACAGTAAAATAAGTAATTAACTGTGAATAAATGATAATATAACAGATTATAACGACCACAATAAAAGATAACTGATTTAACAGTAATTAGCGATCGCTGATAACAAGCTAGCCTAATTAATGCATTGACTGTTAACAACTGTTTAAGGACATGGCGAATCAGAAATTTGCCACAGGAATAATTGTGAAGATTATATGAACAATAAGTGGATATGGTCCTTATAAAGATGCCAGTGGGGATAAACACATTACCTTGTATTATAAATTATAATACCCTTAGCAACTTAGAGTGCTAGGAAGGCTTAAAGTGAACTCTTATTTATTTATTTATATATACAAAAGTTCTTACCTTCTTTTGCAAAGCCACGAGCACGCATTACGTTTCGGGCAGGTCTTTAATCCTTATTTCCTCAAATCGTTTATCTACCAGGTATCAATTCACTTCTGGATGAAGGGGTTTCTACAGTCAATCCTTCCCGGCAAGGATACGAACCCACGCGATAGGGAAGCGACGGGCGAGTTGTTTACTACTACACTACGGGTACAGCAGACGTTAAATGACGTTATGCAGCAAAACGGCGGGTGTGGTGGAATAAGTATAGTATTTCGGGACATTCCTTAAGATAAATATAGAATTTGTAGAAAAAATAAAACCATTAAGGTTAAGGGTCATAATGGAAAATGTAACAGAACAAACACATAATGAAGCTTGCTGCTCCCTTCCTGTCCCTTGAGTAACTGTGGATCGCTATTCCTCTCCTGCAATATCGGCTGGGGATGGTGGCGCATCCCTGTAATCCGGCGACTCGGAAGCTTGGGCCAGTGGACGGTTTGCGGTGAGGACCACTGGTGCGGGACTACCCATGTTGAGTGGGCGTCCGCACTGAGCTCGGCATCAATATGGCCACCCTTGGGGAGTCAAGGGCGTCCAGGTTGTCTAACGAGGTGTGAATCGGGCCAGGGGGGAAACCCAGCAGCCAAAAGCATCCTTGTCGAGCAGTAGTGGGATCGCGCCCGTGAGTGAGCGGCCCGTAGCAGCCTTCCCAACACAAGCGGACCTGGTCCTTTTTTATTCTAACTAGTAACTAGTCTAATCTCCTTAATTTACATTTTGTCGTTTCATATTAGTAGTACTAATATTGGGAATATTTTACTAACGTGATATTTTTTCATACACTGTTGTTTACCTCGCATAATTATAATAATAATAATAATTATCATTTATTTCAAACAAGGTACACATTACCTTACAGATTAAAAATTCTAATTATTATTCAGGTAAAAGTACATACCTACATACAAGATGACTTTAAACACAATGTTGCATTCATACATCCACCTAGTACATACAATACCTACCTAAATCAACTAATACGCACACCATTTTGCCAAAACAATATTAAGGTTGGTGAGATTACATCAATTAAAGACAATTACATACAATTACTATTTTTTACATTCATGCAAACACATTACCACAAATAGCCTTTCGAATATCGGGCACGTTCATAATATAACATATCAGGTAACATCAAAGGGTACATTGTACCAAACGTTTTAGGTCAATAAATAACTACAACTTAAGTTGACAGCGATGATTACACTAGCAAGGATATATGTCTTATTTACTAATAATGGGGAGCAGGGAAGTACAAGATATAGTGTGAGTTTGATGCACAAGGTATGAAACGATTAGTTGAAATTATGTACTTTGGGTTTTCCTTTTGTACAGGGCATGGGTTGAACAATTTTTTAATTCATCACCGAGTGAGTTCTAATGACTGGGCCTTATTATTTGCATGAATGGAGAGTTTGCACAGATTGACTCTGACTCTGGGGATATCAAAGAGAGATTTGTTTCTGATGATGTGCTCATGGGTTCTATAACATCTATCAAGGAAAAGTTTCAGCTCAATATTAGCATTTTGAAACGATGTTTTTTGCATGTAGATAGAGCATGGTAAATGTGTGGAGTGAGTGTATGTTTAGTAGTTAAAGGACTTAAATAGAGGGGCTCTGTGTTGTCCGAAGACAGAGTTTGTTATAGTTCTGATAGCAGATTTTTACTGAGTGATGATAGGCTTGAGGCAATTTGAAGTGGTTAAACCTCAAGCATAGTTACCGTATGTTACATAGAGATTGATTAGTGCGTAGTATAATGAGTGGAGAGCAGTGTGGGGAACATAATGTCTGATTTTAGAAAGTATTCCGACCATTTTTGAGACTGTTTTGGCTATGTTTTGAATGTGGGTGCTGAAGTTCGGTTACTTCTTCATGTATAGGCAAAGGAACTTCCACTTATTTTAATTGGAAATTTTAACATAGTCTATCTAAAGTTGAATCTTATTTGATGAGTTTCTGCCAAATAAAATGAACAAGGCTTTTCTATGTTTAGTGTAAGTTGTTTGTTTGTTGATATCCATGAGTGGATGTCAACCTAATATTCTCATTGGAAGAATAATAATAGATACATTGTAGTAAAATTATAAGAGTATTAATACATACATTGTAGCCTAATTGAAGATTATTAATAGGTACTTTGTAGTGCAAAATTTCCGTTCAACATAACAACTATAATATGACACATATATGTCCTGCATTAGGCCTCAGATAGCGTGTAATAGGCGTAGGAAGTTTCGGGTTAGTTTAAGTTTTTTTGGGAACATGCATACAAAAACGTGTCCTGTTTTTCTAAATTCAATACTATCTTTTTGAACTTTCTTGTTACCTTAAACATCAAAATATGTACGATTGTCCTTATCGTTACTATAAGGTCTACCGAAACGGGAGGATTGGCTTGTCATAAATGGGTTAATGATTGCACATTAAAAGTCATAAGAGTGAAGACATCTATTATCACAGAGACTGGCTCAATCACTGTGATATCTGTAAGTGAGGTGTGACAGAATGATGGAGACATCTGTTCACTCAATCATTAGTGACTCTGAAACCATCATAAAACTATGTAATGGGTGTTTTTGGATAGGGTGAGTGATACTCACGCTGGGATAAAATATTTATTCATAATCAATATAAATTAGTTTATAGTAAATTATACACCATATATATATAAAGTAGTATAAACTACAATTTATAATAATAAAGTATAAAATTAATATGAAAAACAGTAAAATAAGTAAATTAACTGTGAATAAATGATAATATAACAGATTATAACGACCACAATAAAAGATAACTGATTTAACAGTAATTAGCGATCGCTGATAACAAGCTAGCCTAATTAATGCATTGACTGTTAACAACTGTTTAAGGACATGGCGAATCAGAAATTTGCCACAGGAATAATTGTGAAGATTATATGAACAATAAGTGGGCAATATGGTCCTTATAAAGATGCCAGTGGGATAAACACATTACCTTGTATTATAAATTATAATACCCTTAGCAACTTAGAGTGCTAGGAAGGCTTAAAGTGAACTCTTATTTATTTATTTATATATACAAAAGTTCTTACCTTCTTTTGCAAAGCAACGAGCACGTATTACGTTTCGGACAGGTCTTTAATCCTTATTTCCTCAAATCGTTTATCTACCAGGTATCCATTCACTTCTGGGTGAAGGGGTTTCTACAGTCAATCCTTCCCGCCCAGCAAACACAGAACGTTTGTGAACGTTCTTAAATGGTGCCACAAAGGTAATTTTGTAACTTTTAAGATAAATACGTATATCTGACGTCCTTAAAACCATTAGATATAACTAAAAACATATATTCTTGAGACACAGGTTTCTAAGATTTATGTAAAAATTTTAAAATAATAGTGAATGCTATGGAATTGTAATGTTTTCATGCTTTATATTTAAGAATATATAATTTTCAGTCAACATTTTTTTTTGTTTACTCTATGTAAACCTATCCAATTTACGTTCTTATAACATAAATATAACATTCATATGACGTCAATATAACGTTATTTACACATCATTACGTTATTATATGTTATATTAACGTATAATTCCTGTATGAAAAGCAGAAAATAATTTTGAACTTGTTTTAAACCTTGTAAAGTTACCATAAAACTTGGAATAAGACAGTAAGCATGCTTTACTTATGAAAATATAGAAACAAATCAACAAAAAACATTTTAACATAAAAACATATAGTACATAAACATAACAAATTAACTGTATGAATGGGAGTTAACTGGAACTCTGTAATATTGCATACATGAACCAATTTTTACACTTTGTTTCGAGTTCTGTTTTGTGTTGTTACTTTTAATTCCCTATTAATGTCCCCTTTGTTATGTCCATTCATCCTATTGTGCACCTCTACCATATGTCACTCCTAATTCATCGCCTTTCTAGAGAATGTAATTTAAGCTTGACAATCTTTCTTCGTATGCACAGGTTTCTAATTAGCACTTTCGCCCACTAATGACGAAGTATGGAGTCAAAATTTTAGCTGCTAAATGTCCACTAATGGAGTTTATATGCTCTCGCTTTTGGCTTATACGCTTTTGGAGTTTATTTGCATTTAAACCTGTAGAAAATTCTATTGCGAACACATTGATACCAAATTGATAAACCTAGGACGAGAATTGAGGTGACAATTAAAGTTGAAAAGAGTATTCACTCTCTGTATTAAAGGCTCTCTAATGGAAGGCCAGGCACTGCATAGCACTCTCTTCTGGGTAACGCGGCCTGCTTTCATCACGTCAGCGGGTGGAGCGCACTGCTGTTTTTGACATTTTATGCATACACTCCCGTTGGAATTCTATTGCGAACACATTGATACCAAAATGAAAGACCTAGGATGACAAATGAGGTGACCAAAGTGAAAAGAGTGTATACATTTATCGCTCTTGTGCACTCCTGGGTAACACGCTCTCGCTTTCTCTGTTTGTTGCGGATGGTAAGCCGGGTTTTTTGAGTTTATATGCCTTAGTCCTGTACAAATTCTTTGCGACCACTTGATACCAAATTGAAAACCTAGGNAATTATGATAAAGTCAGGGAACGAATTTTGAGGGCATATGAAATTACTCCTGAAGCTCACCGCCAAGCTTATCGCAACCTTAGGCCTACACACAACCAACCGTTCACGGAATTCGCGACTGATCAAAGTAGGCTGTTTGATAAATGGATTCGCTCGGCTAAAGCCGAAACATTCGAGGCATTGAAAGACTTAGTTTTAAAGGAACAGTTTATAGATAGTATGCCAGACATGGTAGCTCAGTATTTAAGAGGAAGGGTAGAGTTAAATTCTAAAATAGGGGATTTGGCCAAGATGGCAGAAAACTACCAGTTGGCGGGCAAAAGGCCCAATAAAAATAATTTTACCCCACAGAGTAGCAAAACTTATACCCACAGCCAGTCCAGACCAGCTCATTCTAAACCTTTACCTAATGCACCTTCTGTTTCAGACATAACTAACCCTGTTAAATTGTTTAGCCCCACGACACTCAAGAGTGAACCGAAGGGTAATTCGGTTAGTAATGTCTCTTCTCCCCGACGTTTTTGTGGTCATTGTAAAAGTTCAACCCACCATATTAGCCGTTGTTGGCAACTGTACCCGGAAAAAAGACCCAATGCTCTCGTTGTGACACAGGGCTTGAGGCCTTCTGAAGGGTTAGGGAGTAAGACTTCCAACCCACAGTGGTTGGACCTGCTTACCCCATTCTTATCGAAAGGGAGACTACTTTTGTCTGAGGGTTCTTCCTGGAGGGACGTGGTGATCTTCCGAGACACCGGTGCCATCCAGACTTTAATTTTAGAGAGTGCTTTGCAAGGTGCCAATACTCTCGACACTGGAGAGGTGGTACTGGTCGAGGGTGTCACTAGTGATACTCGAGCAGTACCCCTCCGTAAGGTTACCCTGGAATCTGATTTCCACAAGGGTATTTGTACAGTCGGAGTCACTTCGTACCTACCTTTCCCTAATGTTGATGTAATATTGGGTAATGATTTAGCCGGGATAAGGTAGGGGACTCCAGACTGCCTGTTATGTTGCCTACCCCAAAGGTTTGCCTGGATTCACCCACCGCAGAGGATAATGTTGTGTACCCTGCGTGCGTGGTGACTAGGTCTATGGGACTTAAATGTAAGGGCAGCCCTGTGCTTGCCAAGGTGGTAAATCCCAAGGACACGAGGGACCTTCCGAGTGGTGAAAGCCCAGTGGACCTTGCGGACACATTCATGGCCCGACTCGATGACGGGGCCGAGGACATTGTGGAGAGCCTGCCACCCCCGCCTACCGAGAGTAGTGGGGAGGTGGAGGAGAACACTGTTGAGCCTCGGCCAATGGCATCTGACCAAGGCCTGGATGCCTCCTTGAGTGAGTTACAAAAGCTGACCCCAGTCTTGCAGATTGTCACGAGACAGCCGTCTCTAGGGAGGAAATTGTAGACGCAGCAACTGGGTACTACTACAATGATCGGATTTTGATGAGAAAATGGAGACCTCAGAGTGCTCCCTTGTCAAATGAGTGGGAGGTAGTCCACCAGGTTATGTTGCCGACCTGCTATAGAGAAAGAGTTTTGTCAGCTGCCCATGATGATCCTATGGGGGGACATCAAGGCATTAATATTACCTATCACAAAATCTGCAAGTATTTTTTCTGGCCCAAGCTGAAAAGCGATGTGGCAAAATTTTGTAATGCATGTATTGCTTGTCAACTTGTTGGAAACCAAACCAGACTCCACCTAAAGCTCCTCTTAAGCCTATTGTCGTGCCGGAGGAACCATTTTCTCATGTGGTAATGGACTGTGTTGGTCCATTACCTAGAACTAAGTCTGGTAATATTTATCTAATTACGATGATGTGTATCACGACTCGTTACCCAGAGGCTTTTGCTGTAAGGAACATCCGAGCAAAGACTGTTGTTGCTCGTATGTTGCAATTTTTTTCCACTTTTGGACTGCCTCGGGTTGTACAGACTGACAATGGTACTAACTTTAAGTCTGATATTTTTGAACAATTTTGTAAGGACCATGGAATAACTCATAAGGTTTCCAGCCCATACCATCCACAGAGTCAGGGGGTCATTGAAAGGTTCCATCTAACTCTGAAGCAGATGTTGAAGACATCGTGCGAGAGTTCCCATACCTTCTGGGACGAGAACTTGCCGTATGTTTTGTTTGCTGCTAGGGAGGGGTTGCAAAGTTCACTGGGTTGTTCTCCTTTTGAGTTAGTCTTTGGCCATAAAGTTCGTGGACCCTTGCAAATGTTACAGGAGAATCTGTTAGGGAACGTAACGTTAACCGAAGGTTCGGCTTTCTTTGCGCAACACCACCAGAGACTCAAGGACTGCAAGGCTGCGGCACTAAAGTATCTTGGGAAGGCCCAAGAGAATATGAAAGAACGGAACGATGCCAAGGCTAAGTTGCGGGTATTTCAGCCCGGTGACCCTGTCCTGGTACTAAAGCCTCGACTGGGGAGCACTATGTCCCACAAGTACGAGGGCCCCTACATTGTGACAGAGAAGACTGGGGACCTCACGTACAAAGTAAGACACTCTGATAAGCGTAAACAGGTAATGCTCGTACACGTGAATCGGCTGAAGAAGTTCCAGGGCCCCAGGCCCATTGCACTAACCAATGTTTCCATTTCCAGTGAGGGAGGGGATGATTGTTCTGGGGACCCAACTAATCTCATTCTCAATAATTCTAGTTCTGTGAATGCTGTGGAGGAGGGACTGTCCCATTTGCAGATGTCCCAACGTGACGAGGTGCAGTCGTTGCTTGACGAATTCTCCAGTCTGTTCGGGGAGGTCCCGACCCAGACTGATGCCATTTACCATGATGTCGAGTTGACGGACTACACCCCCATTCGCCTTCAACCCTATCGGATGAGTCCGGAAAAGAAGGCCATCGTCCGTAAGGAGGTCGACTTCTTGCTCCAGCACGGCCTCATCAGGCCGAGCCAGGGCTCTTGGTGCTCGCCCTGCCTTTTGGTCCCCAAACCAGATGGCTCCTGGCGATTATGCACCGATTATCGGCAGCTCAACAAGGTGACCATAGTGGACGCCTATCCGTTGCCACGTCTCGAGGACTGTATCGACGAAATCGGGAACGCCACGTACGTATCGAAATTCGATCTATCGAGAGGGTACTATCAAATCCCTCTCACTGAACGTGCTAAACAACTAACGGCGTTTGTGACCCCCGAGGGTGTGTTTGAGTATCAAGTGTTACCATTCGGCTTGCGTAATGCCCCTGCCACGTTCCAGAGGCTAATGAACTCTTTGCTCGCTAATGTGCCAAATTGTCGGGCGTATTTAGATGATATTGTGCTTTTTGATATTAATTGGGCTGACCACATAGCTAGGTTACGCCAGTTGTTCACAGTGTTGAAACATGCAAATCTAACTTTAAATGCTAAAAAGTGTCATTTTGGCCAAGGCACAGTGACGTACCTCGGTTATGAAGTGGGCCAAGGAAAAGTGTTACCTCGACAAGACAAAATTAGTGCTATTCTGGACTATCCAGTGCTCAGGTCTAAAAAGGACATTCAACGATTTATCGGTATGTGTGCGTACTACCGACGCTTTTGTCAGAACTTTTCCAGTGTGGCCACTCCTCTCACAGATTTGTTGCGGAAGGCCGTTAAATTTAAGTGGTCATCGGACTGTGCAGAGGCATTTAAAAACTTGAAATTGATCTTAGCTTCCGCCCCAGTGCTTGCTAGTCCAAGGTTCGACCGTCCGTTTAAAATTCAAGTTGACGCGTCTGACTCGGGTGCTGGTGCAGTGTTGTTGCAAACTGGGGATGATAAAGTGGAACACCCAGTATATTATTACTCTGTGAAATTTGACAAGGCGCAGCGCAATTATTCGGTGATAGAAAAAGAGGCGTTGGCGCTTGTGCTAACTTGCAAAAAGTTCGAAGTGTACCTCACAGGTAATATAGTGGAAGTGTACACGGACCATAACCCATTAGTTTTCATGAATCAGATGAAGCAGAAAAATAAGCGCATCCTCAGGTGGGCATTGTACCTACAGGACTTTAATCTATCTATTATCCACCTACCGGGCCGGCTCAACGTGATAGCCGACGCTCTGTCCCGCTTGCCTGAGTAACATTCATCTGAGCCGCAGGAAGCCATACCAAATGTCATGCTTTAGTTATTTTTTTTAGGTTCTCCTGTGACATTAAATATCCCGTGTCCAATTTATTTACTTCCTTTGTTTTTGTTTTTTTTGTGTATGTTTTTTTTCTTTCAGAGAATTCACTTGTAATTTTTTTTTTGACAGAAATTGTTGTTTGGTTGATTTTCTATTATGTCATGGATGTCCATTTTATTCTGTATACTCTTACAAAAAAATATGACTACTATTCTAGTAGTCACATTTTTTTTTTCTCTGAAGGGGGGAGGAGTGTTACGACTCTGGGTTCTTTAGATGGAAACCAGAGGTCAAAATTGAGCTTAGTAACGACAATATGGCAGGGCACGCATAGAGAGATGTAGCTGTTTGTAATCATCCCTGCCAGAAGTACGACTATTCGTGTAGCTCACAAAGCATTTAGACTCTTAAACTTGTTGTGGATTAAGTAACATTGTTATAAGTTTAACTACCCGTAGAATGAGGAAAGTAGCAATATGAGGCATAAGGGGAAGATGTTTTAATGTGTATAGCTGTATGATCAATTGGGCTCTTCCCGGCACCACTCACGCATGCTGCTGGGACGGTCTTCTCTCTGCTGGCGGCTGTGTTGTTCGGACGTGCTCTCCTCCTTCCTCTTACTTCCTCTGGATTCTCTATTTTCTGTGACTTAGTTGGTTAAGTACTCCATTACTCAGTTTGTATATGTCTGGCATACCTATCGTTATATGTGTAGAGTAGTATACCTGGGGTGTAGTAAGTATATTTAAGTTGTTGTACCTGTTATGCTAACTGGGGTCCCAGTGTACCACGTGGTCCCCTACCCTAGGCTGAATCGAGTGTGTTATAGTAGAGCTTTACCCTAGCTTGTTACCAGTGTAAACCTTGTATCCTGCCTACGTGGACCAAGGCTTTTAACGTAAGATTGTGTGGTAAAGTTAGTATTAAATTGTTATTGGTGAGATTGTGTATGGGGGGTGTTAAGGGGTTAATAAATAAGTAAGGTTGAACAGAGTATCCCTTATTCCTGTGTGGGAGTTCAATAATCATTTCCTAGACTAACCAGGTTTAGTAGCAAGCATTTATTCTTGTGGATATTTTACTTTGGGGGCCGGGCCTTTTGTTCTCCCATATCTTGATACCTCTAGTCTACTTACCCTTACCCCTTAATAGTACCAAGTTCCCCATTGCAAGACCCACCTTTAATTTATAACAAACATCAAAATAGTACGATTGTCCTTATCGTTACTATAAGGTCTACCGAAACGGGAGGATTGGCTTTTCATAAATGGGTTAATGATTGCACATTAAAAGTCATAAGAGTGAAGACATCTATTATCACAGAGACTGGCTCAATCACTGTGCTATCTGTAAGTGAGGTGTGACAGAATGATGGAGACATCTGTTCACTCAATCATTAGTGACTCTGAAACCATCATAAAACTATGTAATGGGTGTTTTTGGATAGGGTGAGTGATACTCACGCTGGGATAAAATATTTATTCATAATCAATATAAATTAGTTTATAGTAAATTATACACCATATATATATATAAGTAGTATAAACTACAATTTATAATAATAAAGTATAAAATTAATATGAAAAACAGTAAAATAATTAATTAACTGTGAATAAATGATAATATAACAGATTATAACAACCACAATAAAGATAACTGATTTAACAGTAATTAGCGATCGCTGATAACAAGCTAGCCTAATTAATGCATTGACTGTTAACAACTGTTTAAGGACATGGCGAATCAGAAATTTGCCACAGGAATAATTGTGAAGATTATATGAACAATAAGTGGATAAAATGGTCCTTATAAAGATGGCAGTGGGGGATAAACACATTACCTTGTATTATAAATTATAATACCCTTAGCAACTTAGAGTGCTAGGAAGGCTTAAAGTGAACTCTTATTTATTTATTTATATATAAAAAGTTCTTACCTTCTTTTGCAAAGCCACGAGCACGCATTACGTTTCGGGCAGGTCTTTAATCCTTATTTCCTCAAATCGTTTATCTACCAGGTATCAATTCACTTCTGGATGAAGGGGTTTCTACAGTCAATCCTTCCCGGCAAGGATACGAACCCACGCGATAGGGAAGCGACGGGCGAGTTGTTTACTACTACACTACGGGTACAGCAGACGTTAAATGACGTTATGCAGCAAAACGGCGGGTGTGGTGGAATAAGTATAGTATTTCGGGACATTCCTTAAGATAAATATAGAATTTGTAGAAAAAATAAAACCATTAAGGTTAAGGGTCATAATGGAAAATGTAACAGAACAAACACATAATGAAGCTTTCTGCTCCCTTCCTGTCCCTTGAGTAACTGTGGATCGCTATTCCTCTCCTGCAATATCGGCTGGGGATGGTGGCGCATCCCTGTAATCCGGCGACTCGGAAGTTTGCGGTGAGGACGGTGGACGGTTTGCGGTGAGGACCACTGGTGCGGGACTACCCATGTTGAGTGGGCGTCCGCACTGAGCTCGGCATCAATATGGCCACCCTTGGGGAGTCAAGGGCGTCCAGGTTGTCTAACGAGGTGTGAATCGGGCCAGGGGGGAAACCCAGCTGCCAAAAGCATCCTTGTCGAGCAGTAGTGGGATCGCGCCCGTGAGTTAGTGGCCCGTAGCAGCCTTCCCAACACAAGCGGACCTGGTCCTTTTTTATTCTAACTAGTAACTAGTCTAATCTCCTTAATTTACATTTTGTCGTTTCATATTAGTAGTACTAATATTGGGAATATTTTACTAACGTGATATTTTTTCATACACTGTTGTTTACCTCGCATAATTATAATAATAATAATAATTATCATTTATTTCAAACAAGGTACACATTACCTTACAGATTAAAAATTCTAATTATTATTCAGGTAAAAGTACATACCTACATACAAGATGACTTTAAACACAATGTTGCATTCATACATCCACCTAGTACATACAATACCTACCTAAATCAACTAATACGCACACCATTTTGCCAAAACAATATTAAGGTTGGTGAGATTACATCAATTAAAGACAATTACATACAATTACTATTTTTTACATTCATGCAAACACATTACCACAAATAGCCTTTCGAATATCGGGCACGTTCATAATATAATATATCAGGTAACATCAAAGGGTACATTGTACCAAACGTTTTAGGTCAATAAATAACTACAACTTAAGTTGACAGCGATGATTACACTAGCAAGGATATATGTCTTATTTACTAATAATGGGGAGCAGGGAAGTACAAGATATAGTGTGAGGTTGATGCACAAGGTATGAAACGATTAGTTGAAATTATGTACTTTGGGTTTTCCTTTTGTACAGGGCATGGGTTGAACAATTTTTTAATTCATCACCGAGTGAGTTCTAATGACTGGGCCTTATTATTTGCATGAATGGAGAGTTTGCACAGATTGACTCTGACTCTGGGGATATCAAAGAGAGATTTGTTTCTGATGATGTGCTCATGGGTTCTATAACATCTATCAAGGAAAAGTTTCAGCTCAATATTAGCATTTTGAAACGAGGTTTTGTGCATGTAGATAGAACATGGTAAATGTGTGGAGTGAGTGTATGTTTAGTGGTTAAAGGACTTAAATAGAGGGGCTCTGTGTTGTCCGAAGACAGAGTTTGTTATAGTTCTGATAGCAGATTTTTACTGAGTGATGATAGGCTTGAGGCAATTTGAAGTGGTTAAACCTCAAGCATAGTTACCGTATGTTAGATAGAGATTGATTAGTGCGTAGTATAATGAGTGGAGAGCAGTGTGGGGAACATAATGTCTGATTTTAGAAAGTATTCCGACCATTTTTGAGACTGTTTTGGCTATGTTTTGAATGTGGGTGCTGAAGTTCGGTTACTTCTTCATGTATAGGCAAAGGAACTTCCCCTTATTTTAATTGGAAATTTTAACATAGTCTATCTAAAGTTGAATCTTATTTGATGAGTTTCTGCCAAATAAAATGAACAAGGCTTTTCTATGTTTAGTGTAAGTTGTTTGTTTGTTGATATCCATGAGTGGATGTCAACCTAATATTCTCATTGGAAGAATAATAATAGATACATTGTAGTAAAATTATAAGAGTATTAATACATACATTGTAGCCTAATTTGAAGATTATTATTAGGTACTTTGTAGTGCAAAATTTCCGTTCAACATAACAACTATAATATGACACATATATGTCCTGCATTAGGCCTCAGATAGCGTGTAATAGGCGTAGGAAGTTTCGGGTTAGTTAGTTTAAGTTTTATTTTGGAACATGCATACAAAAACGTGTCCTGTTTTTCTAAATTCAATACTATCTTTTTGAACTTTCTTGTTACCTTAAACATCAAAATATGTACGATTGTCCTTATCGTTACTATAAGGTCTACCGAAACGGGAGGATTGGCTTGTCATAAATGGGTTAATGATTGCACATTAAAAGTCATAAGAGTGAAGACATCTATTATCACAGAGACTGGC
Source organism: Procambarus virginalis (assembly GCA_020271785.1). Taxonomy (NCBI): domain Eukaryota; kingdom Metazoa; phylum Arthropoda; class Malacostraca; order Decapoda; family Cambaridae; genus Procambarus; species Procambarus virginalis. The sequence continues at coordinate 47,219 of WNGS01001360.1, read as the reverse complement.
TCAATCACTGTGATATCTGTAAGTGAGGTGTGACAGAATGATGGAGACATCTGTTCACTCAATCATTAGTGACTCTGAAACCATCATAAAACTATGTAATGGGCGTTTTTGGGTAGGGTGAGTGATACTCACGCTGGGATAAAATATTTATTTATAATCAATATAAATTAGTTTATAGTAAATTATACACCATATATATATATAAGTAGTATAAACTACAATTTATAATAATAAAGTATAAAATTAATATGAAAAACAGTAAAATAATTAATTAACTGTGAATAAATGATAATATAACAGATTATAACGACCACAATAAAAGATAACTGATTTAACAGTAATTAGCGATCGCTGATAACAAGCTAGCCTAATTAATGCATTGACTGTTAACAACTGTTTAAGGACATGGCGAATCATTAATTTGCCACAGGAATAATTGTGAAGATTATATGAACAATAAGTGGGCAATATGGTCCTTATAAAGATGCCAGTGGGGATAAACACATTACCTTGTATTATAAATTATAATACCCTTAGCAACTTAGAGTGCTAGAAAGGCTTAAAGTGAACTCTTATTTATTTATTTATATATACAAAAGTTCTTACCTTCTTTTGCAAAGCAACGAGCACGCATTACGTTTCGGGCAGGTCTTTAATCCTTATTTCCTCAAATCGTTTATCTACCAGGTATCCATTCACTTCTGGGTGAAGGGGTTTCTACAGTCAATCCTTCCCGGCAAGGATACGAACCCACGCGATAGGGAAGCGACGGGCGAGTTGTTTACTACTACACTACGGGTACAGCAGACGTTAAATGACGTTATGCAGCAAAACGGCGGGTGTGGTGGAATAAGTATAGTATTTCGGGACAATCCTAAGATAAATATAGAATTTGTTGAAAAAATAAAACCATTAAGGTTAAGGGTCGTAATGGAAAATGTAACAGAACAAACACATAATGAAGCTTGCTGCTCCCTTCCTGTCCCTTGAGTAACTGTGGATCGGTCTTCCTTTCCTGCAATATCGGCTGGGGATGGTGGCGCATCCCTGTAATCCGGCGACTCGGAAGCTTGGGCCAGTGGACGGTTTGCGGTGAGGACCACTGGTGCGGGACTACCATGTTGAGTGGGCGCCCGCACTGAGCTCGGCATCAATATGGCCACCCTTGGGGAGTCAAGGGCGTCCAGGTTGTCTAACGAGGTGTGAATCGGGCCAGGGGGAACCCAGCAGCCAAAAGCATCCTTGTCGAGCAGTAGTGGGATCGCGCCCGTGAGTGAGCGGCCCGTAGCAGCCTTCCCAACACAAGCGGACCTGGTCCTTTTTTATTCTAACTAGTAACTAGTCTAACCTCCTTAATTACATTTTGTCGTTTCCTATTAGTAGTACTAATATTGGGAATATTTTACTAACGTGATATTTTTTCATACACTGTTGTTTACCTCGCATAATTATAATAATAATAATAATTATCATTTATTTCAAACAAGGTACACATTACTTACAGATTAAAAATTCTAATTATTATTCAGGTAAAAGTACATACCTACATACAAGATGACTTTAAACACAATGTTGCATTCATACATCCACCTAGTACATACAATACCTACCTAAATCAACTAATACGCACACCATTTTGCCAAAACATATTAAGGTTGGTGAGATTACATCAATTAAAGACAATTACATACAATTACTATTTTTTACATTCATGCAAACACATTACCACAATAGCCTTTCGAATTTCGGGCACGTTCATAATATAACATATCAGGTAACATCAAAGGGTACATTGTACCAAACTTTTTAGATCAATAAATAACTACAACTTAAGTTGACAGCGATGATTACACTAGCAAGGATATATGTCTTATTTACTAATTGGGGAGCAGGGAAGTACAAGATATAGTGTGAGTTTGAAGCACAAGGTATGCAACGATTAGTTGAAATTATGTACTTTGGGTTTTCCTTTTGTACAGGGCATGGGTTGAACAATTTTTTAATTCATCACCGAGTGAGTTCTAAAGACTGGGCCTTATTATTTGCATGAATGGATGTTTGCACAGATTGACTCTGAATCTGGGGATATCAAAGAGATTTGTTTCTGATGATGTGCTTGTGAGAGTTTTGGGCTGACATAAGTCAGTGGAATGAATGAAATTTGGTATAAGGAATTGAGCTCGGAAAATTTCTAAGAATTTTCTTTATTCTTTAACCATTATTCCTGTCGTGATATTCAACTAGGTCGCCTGAGGAAGGACTTGCTTAGCTAACACACCAGTGTAGTAAGCAGCTCATTCCTCACTTTGGGACCCTGTACGAACAATTGACTAGGCGCGAGCAAACGCCGAGACCCCAATGAAATTGAAATCCCCTCCACTAGGTCGTCGACCTTCGCCATTCGCCGAAGCGAATCTAACGAGTAGGTCCTGGGCTCTCACAACAATAATTTATTGTTGTGTAGTGCCGTATATTTGATCCAAAGCTCAGAATAAGTCTCCAATAGTCGAGTGTGAAGAACATTTGCATAACAATAATAATGTGTGGGGGTGTAACGAAAAGACAGTGTTAACATAACAACTTAGTTTATTCAATAAAGTACTAACTACTACAGCAAAAACAAGAGAATGTCAATGACGTTACTCGAAATCCTTCCTGTGGCACTAAAATGACAGCTAGACACCAGCCCCTCGGACTGCATAATGAACTAACTCGAACATAAGCGTGCCCACAGAGGAATCAACAAGCAAACAAGAACTAACAGATCTATAATCACAATTACAACAAATGACACAGTGAGTTCTGAAACACGTCTCCAGTAACCTCCTAACTGTTCTACGCCTCAGTGCAGTCTACACCTGCAATAGCGGTTGCAATGCAATCAAATCAGTAGCCTTTCAATGACATCAATAACTAATGGGTTCACTGGCAACTCCAGCACCCTTCCTCAAATTAATCTTTACGTTAACACTTCGTCCCACGGACGATCAACAATCAATACAATTGATTTACGTTAATAACAATAACATTTACGTTAATTTAATAACTCTTACAACTGTCACTAGTAACGCGGAAATTACACAACACTCTACCCGTCGAGCATTCAGTGAGAAAATCCCATTAATCCCTGTACTACCAGACAGCTGATTAATCTCTTTACTAGTTACGTTAATTTACGTTAATCGGTTACTAATCACTCAGCGATGGTAAACTCTGATTTACAATGTCCAAAGTGCTAAGAGAACGGTAATCACTCGTGATTACCTTTAGAGTAATTAATTACTATCCTCAAGATCAATAATTAAACAGTTAAATACGCAACCTTTCACACTGGCTCAGCAATTTACATTAAGGTATGAATTCCGTCTGAGCCTTCCATACTCAGACCAATTCAGGTGGCTAATAACAGTAATTAGGCACCACGTTTACGTTATTCTAAATGACGTTACTCTTCCCACGAGTCAATCAAGTGCCGGTACTTCCGGACATAAATAACGACGTTACGTTAATGGAACAATGTAGCCTTCGTGTGAGTCGATCAACAAGGATCGAGATTAATCACTTTGACTTCCTGAAACACGTCAATTACCCGGCCCACTGACCGTTAATTACGACAGACAATACTCTAATTCTTATCTGGCTGGTGGCTAGGCTCCTTGAGACTACCGTAGCTGCTTGCAGGAAAGTAAATTAACCCAAACGTATTCTACGTTACTCATATTGTAAAAGAACAAATTCTCTTAAGCAATGGGCGTTCCCTCGGTTACGTTATATTAATTGCCTCGCAATCACCTCACTGAATACTGGACTTCGATGTCCTACCAGATAAACAGGAGAATATATGTATATCCAAGTACTCGTCTACAGCCGAGTTCACCCACGACAATGTCAAATCACACTAACAAATCACAGTGATTTACGTTACAATCCGGTTGCAATGACAATACTGCAGAACCTAGTAAAATAACATACAGGACATGAACCCTCTAGAACACTGCCCCCACAATGACTTTACTGAACTGCAGTTACCCACGGTGATTGCTCAACTCTAGCAACAATCACTAACAATGACAACCCCTTTGCAACAACACACACTGCAAGTACTCTAATTTCCAAGTATTAGAATACTGCTCAACACTTACTTATTTACTGTTGCAAATGACCCCAGTGCTCTCAATAACCCCTAGAACATAGGTCCCAAATTTGCAATAACCACACAGTAAATAACACAATAACACTGGGCACCGTGACACTACGATTATATATATATATATACAATTACTGCTGACACATGTAGCCTACAGCTATCAAACGTTATTGGGAACACTAAGGAGATCTCGCACTCCTAAATCACATGGGTGAGTGATTTATCGATCACGCATGCCGAATAAACACTCCCGAGTTTTACGTTACTCGACAGAGCGAGGGCTGTCACTCCCGACAGCCTCGTCACTCACCAAATTCTACCAAAATTACGTTAATACTGCAACCACAATATATATATAATCACACTTCTCACGGCCCCTGGGAACAATACAATTAATTAATTAACCACACTGTGGGCCACTCCACAATAATCATGCCAGGAATCACTGACGTTACCACATACCTGAGCGCTCAGTGTTGAAATTCCACACCTGCAAGACTACACATGAAATGATATCACTCCGTCCCACGGACGATCAAGAATGAATAATTACCACAATGGAATAATATAATTATTACATGGACATCCTCTCAGTCCTTGGCTAATCTATGTATATACTCTGTTCCCGTGTGTACCCACACACACACACACTCTGTATACGTCTGTGCTCACAAGACGTACGTCCCTCAGGACTGACGAGATGACAACAGGGTGATTATCTCCTCGCCACACTTCACTTCACCTACAGGTGCTGCGTGACAATGCGACGGAACACTTGACCTCGAATTCAAGCTTTAGAGACTACTAATCACCAGAAATACACACTAGTACTGTACATTCAAACTGCCGGCTTACACACACATTCCCATACATCAGGCACCCCGCTATGGGTGGTAGGCTNCCCTAGCAACTTAGAGTGCTAGGAAGGCTTAAAGTGAACTCTTATTTATTATTTATATATACAAAAGTTCTTCTTACCTTCTTTGCAAAGCCACGAGCACGCATTACGTTTCGGGCAGGTCTTTAATCCTTATTTCCTCAAATCGTTATCTACCAGGTATCAATTCACTTCTGGATGAAGGGGTTTCTACAGTCAATCCTCCCGGCAAGGATACGAACCACGCGATAGGGAAGCGACGGGCGAGTTGTTTACTACTACACTACGGGTACAGCAGACGTTAAATGACGGTATGCAGCAAAACGGCGGGTGGTGTGGAATAAGTATAGTATTCGGGACATTCCTTAAGATAAAATATAGAATTTGTAGAAAAAAATAAAACCATTAAGGTAAGGGTCATAATGGAAAATGTAACAGAACAAAAACATAATGAAGCTTGCTGCTCCCTTCCTGTCCTTGAGTAACTGTGGATCGCTATTCCTCTCCTGCAATATCGGCTGGGGATGGTGGCGCATCCCTGTAATCCGGCGACTCGGAAGCTTGGGCCAGTGGACGGTTTGCGGTGAGGACCACTGGTGCGGGACTACCCATGTTGAGTGGGCGTCCGCACTGAGCTCGGCATCAATATGGCCACCCTTGGGGAGTCAAGGGCGTCCAGGTTGTCTAACGAGGTGTGAATCGGGCCAGGGGGGAAACCCAGCAGCCAAAAGCATCCTTGTCGAGCAGTAGTGGGATCGCGCCCGTGAGTGAGCGGCCCGTAGCAGCCTTCCCAACACAAGCGGACCTGGTCCTTTTTATTCTAACTAGAACTAGTCTAATCTCCTTAATTTACATTTTGTCGTTCATATTAGTAGTACTAATATTGGGAATATTTTACTAACGTGATATTTTTTCATACACTGTTGTTTACCTCGCATAATTATAATAATAATAATAATATCATTTATTTCAAACAAGGTACACATTACCTTACAGATTAAAAATTCTAATTATTATTCAGGTAAAAGTACATACCTACATACAAGATGACTTTAAACACAATGTTGCATTCATACATCCACCTAGTACATACAATACCTACCTAAATCAACTAATACGCACACCATTTTGCCAAAACAATATAAGGTTGGTGAGATTACATCAATTAAAGACAATTACATACAATTAATTTTTTACATTCATGCAAACACATTACAAATAGCCTTTCGAATATCGGGCACGTTCATAATTAATATATCAGGTAAATCAAAGGGTCATTGTACCAAACGTTTTAGGTCAATAAATAACTATAACTTAATAAAACACTTTCGCGCTTAGCGGCCGACGTTAGCGTCCAATCTTTTCTCCTGATTCTGCCCTCTGGACGCCGGCTGGCGTCCAATGGTTAAATAATTATATAAATTTTATTTTATTATTATGCGATTTTATTTTAGTTAGTCTCAAAATGTTCACCATGAAATTTACGTTTTTTCTAATAACCAAAGAGCTTATTAAAGAAAACGGCATGGCAGTGATTCATCTTGGTATAACAATTGTATGGAGCCGATATGCCGCCGCGGGTAACACTTCAGCCACTTCCAACCGTCTTGTGGGTTGGTTGCGACATTGATTCTATATTTATATGCATATGTCCGTATAGAGAATTTTATTGCGGTTCCAATGATACCATAATCAATGATGTAGGATAAATGTGGTCATCGCAATCATTAAGAGAGTGGAACATTTGTTGCTGTTGGCGCTCTCGCCAAACAGTTTGGCGAGAGCTTCTGTTTCTGTTTGAACTGTTTCAAACAGTTTTGTTTGGCAGTATTTTATATGTATGTTCTTATAGAGAATTCTATTGCGAACACAGTGATACCAAATTTAAATACGTAGGTCTACCATTAGTGTCAGGACAGAAAAAGAGTATACACTTTTCGCTCCTTCCGCTTAAGCGCGCGAGACGCCCAAAGCACACAGGGTAAGTTTTTTTATGCTTCCCAGAAAGCACGAAAGTGTTAAGTTGACAGCGATGATTACACTAGCAAGGATATATGTCTTATTTACTAATAATAGGGAGCAGGGAAGTACGAGATATAGTGTGAGTTTGATGCACAAGGTATGAAACGATTAGTTGAAATTATGTACTTTGGGTTTTCCTTTTGTACAGGGCATGGGTTGAACAATTTTTTAATTCATCACCGAGTGAGTTCTAATGACTGGGCCTTATTATTTGCATGAATGGAGAGTTTGCACAGATTGACTCTGACTCTGGGAATATCAAAGAGAGATTTGTTTCTGATGATGTGCTCATGGGTTTTATAACATCTATCAAGGAAAAGTTTCAGCTCAATATTAGCATTTTGAAACGATGTTTTTTGCATGTAGATAGAGCATGGTAAATGTGTGGAGTGAGTGTATGTTTAGTAGTTAAAGGACTTAAATAGAGGGGCTCTGTGTTGTCCGAAGACAGAGTTTGTTATAGTTCTGATAGCAGATTTTTACTGAGTGATGATAGGCTTGAGGCAATTTGAAGTGGTTAAACCTCAAGCATAGTTACCGTATGTTACATAGAGATTGATTAGTGCGTAGTATAATGAGTGGAGAGCAGTGTGGGGAACATAATGTCTGATTTTAGAAAGTATTCCGACCATTTTTGAGACTGTTTTGGCTATGTTTTGAATGTGGGTGCTGAAGTTCGGTTACTTCTTCATGTATAGGCAAAGGAACTTCCACTTATTTTAATTGGAAATTTTAAATTAACATAGTCTATCTAAAGTTGAATCTTATTTGATGAGTTTCTGCCAAATAAAATGAACAAGGCTTTTCTATGTTTAGTGTAAGTTGTTTGTTTGTTGATATCCATGAGTGGATGTCAACCTAATATTCTCATTGGAAGAATAATAATAGATACATTGTAGTAAAATTATAAGATTATTAATACATACATTGTAGCCTAATATGAAGATTATTAATAGGTACTTTGTAGTGCAAAATTTCCGTTCAACATAACAACTATAATATGACACATATATGTCCTGCATTAGGCCTCAGATAGCGTGTAATAGGCGTAGGAAGTTTCGGGTTAGTTTAAGTTTTATTTTGGAACATGCATACAAAAACGTGTCCTGTTTTTCTAAATTCAATACTATCTTTTTGAACTTTCTTGTTACCTTAAACATCAAAATATGTACGATTGTCCTTATCGTTACTATAAGGTCTACCGAAACGGGAGGATTGGCTTGTCATAAATGGGTTAATGATTGCACATTAAAAGTCATAAGAGTGAAGACATCTATTATCACAGAGACTGGCTCAATCACTGTGATATCTGTAAGTGAGGTGTGACAGAATGATGGAGACATCTGTTCACTCAATCATTAGTGACTCTGAAGCCATCATAAAACTATGTAATGAGTGTTTTTGGATAGGGTGAGTGATACTCACGCTGGGATAAAATATTTATTCATCATCAATATAAATTAGTTTATAGTAAATTATACACCATATATATATATAAGTAGTATAAACTACAATTTATAATAATAAAGTATAAAATTAATATGAAAAACAGTAAAATAATTAATTAACTGTGAATAAATGATATATATAACAGATTATAACGACCACAATAAAAGATAACTGATTTAACAGTAATTAGCGATCGCTGATAACAAGCTAGCCTAATTAATGCATTGACTGTTAACAACTGTTTAAGGACATGGCGAATCAGAAATTTGCCACAGGAATAATTGTGAAGATTATATGAACAATAAGTGGATAAAATGGTCCTTATAAAGATGCCAGTGGGGGATAAACACATTACCTTGTATTATAAATTATAATACCCTTAGCAACTTAGAGTGCTAGGAAGGCTTAAAGTGAACTCTTATTTATTTATTTATTTATATATACAAAAGTTCTTACCTTCTTTTGCAAAGCCACGAGCACGCATTACGTTTCGGGCAGGTCTTTAATCCTTATTTCCTCAAATCGTTTATCTACCATGTATCAATTCACTTCTGGATGAAGGGGTTTCTACAGTCAATCCTCCCCGGATACGAACCCACGCGATAGGGAAGCGACGGGCGAGTTGTTTACTACTACACTACGGGTACAGCAGACGTTAAATGACGTTATGCAGCAAAACGGCGGGTGTGGTGGAATAAGTATAGTATTTCGGGACATTCCTTAAGATAAATATAGAATTTGTAGAAAAAATAAAACCATTAAGGTTAAGGGTCATAATGGAAAATGTAACAGAACAAACACATAATGAAGCTTGCTGCTCCCTTCCTGTCCCTTGAGTAACTGTGGATCGCTATTCCTCTCCTGCAATATCGGCTGGGGATGGTGGCGCATCCCTGTAATCCGGCGACTCGGAAGCTTGGGCCAGTGGACGGTTTGCGGTGAGGACCACTGGTGCGGGACTACCCATGTTGAGTGGGCGTCCGCACTGAGCTCGGCATCAATATGGCCACCCTTGGGGAGTCAAGGGCGTCCAGGTTGTCTAACGAGGTGTGAATCGGGCCAGGGGGAAACCCAGCAGCCAAAAGCATCCTTGTCGAGCAGTAGTGGGATCGCGCCCGTGAGTGAGCGGCCCGTAGCAGCCTTCCCAACACAAGCGGACCTGGTCCTTTTTTATTCTAACTAGTAACTAGTCTAATCTCCTTAATTTACATTTTGTCGTTTCATATTAGTAGTACTAATATTGGGAATATTTTACTAACGTGATATTTTTTCATACACTGTTGTTTACCTCGCATAATTATAATAATAATAATAATTATCATTTATTTCAAACAAGGTACACATTACCTTACAGATTAAAATTCTAATTATTATTCAGGTAAAAGTACATACCTACATACAAGATGACTTTAAACACAATGTTGCATTCATACATCCACCTAGTACATACAATACCTACCTAAATCAACTAATACGCACCCATTTTGCCAAAACAATATTAAGGTTGGTGAGATTACNCATATAGTCCTGCATTAGGCCTCAGATAGCGTGTAATAGGCGTAGGAAGTTTCGGCTTAGTTTAAGTTTTATTTGGAACATGCATACAAAACGTGTCCTGTTTTTCTAAATTCAATACTATCTTTTTGAACTTTCTTGTTACCTTAAACATCAAAATATGTACGATTGTCCTTATCGTTACTATAAGGTCTACCGAAACGGGAGGATTGGCTTGTCATAAATGGGTTAATGATTGCACATTAAAAGTCATAAGAGTGAAGACATCTATTATCACAGAGACTGGCTCAATCACTGTGATATCTGTAAGTGAGGTGTGACAGAATGATGGAGACATCTGTTCACTCAATCATTAGTGACTCTGAAACCATCATAAAACTATGTAATGGGTGTTTTTGGATAGGGTGAGTGATACTCACGCTGGGATAAAATATTTATTCATAATCAATATAAATTAGTTTATAGTAAATTATACACCATATATATATATATAAGTAGTATAAACTACAATTTATAATAATAAAGTATAAAATTAATATGAAAAACAGTAAAATAATTAATTAACTGTGAATAAATGATAATATAACAGATTATAACGACCACAATAAAAGATAACTGATTTAACAGTAATTAGCGATCGCTGATAACAAGCTAGCCTAATTAATGCATTGACTGTTAACAACTGTTTAAGGACATGGCGAATCAGAAATTTGCCACAGGAATAATTGTGAAGATTATATGAACAATAAGTGGATAAAATGGTCCTTATAAAGATGCCAGTGGGGGATAAACACATTACCTTGTATTATAAATTATAATACCCTTAGCAACTTAGAGTGCTAGGAAGGCTTAAAGTGAACTCTTATTTATTTATTTATATATACAAAAGTTCTTACCTTCTTTTGCAAAGCCACGAGCACGCATTACGTTTCGGGCAGGTCTTTAATCCTTATTTCCTCAAATCGTTTATCTACCAGGTATCAATTCACTTCTGGATGAAGGGGTTTCTACAGTCAATCCTTCCCGGCAAGGATACGAACCCACGCGATAGGGAAGCGACGGGCGAGTTGTTTACTACTACACTACGGGTACAGCAGACGTTAAATGACGTTATGCAGCAAAACGGCGGGTGTGGTGGAATAAGTATAGTATTTCGGGACATTCCTTAAGATAAATATAGAATTTGTAGAAAAAATAAAACCATTAAGGTTAAGGGTCATAATGGAAAATGTAACAGAACAAACACATAATGAAGCTTGCTGCTCCCTTCCTGTCCCTTGAGTAACTGTGGATCGCTATTCCTCTCCTGCAATATCGGCTGGGGATGGTGGCGCATCCCTGTAATCCGGCGACTCGGAAGCTTGGGCCAGTGGACGGTTTGCGGTGAGGACCACTGGTGCGGGACTACCCATGTTGAGTGGGCGTCCGCACTGAGCTCGGCATCAATATGGCCACCCTTGGGGAGTCAAGGGCGTCCAGGTTGTCTAACGAGGTGTGAATCGGGCCAGGGGGGAAACCCAGCAGCCAAAAGCATCCTTGTCGAGCAGTAGTGGGATCGCGCCCGTGAGTGAGCGGCCCGTAGCAGCCTTCCCAACACAAGCGGACCTGGTCCTTTTTTATTCTAACTAGTAACTAGTCTAATCTCCTTAATTTACATTTTGTCGTTTCATATTAGTAGTACTAATATTGGGAATATTGGGAATATTTTACTAACGTGATATTTTTTCATACACTGTTGTTTACCTCGCATAATTATAATAATAATAATAATTATCATTTATTTCAAACAAGGTACACATTACCTTACAGATTAAAAATTCTAATTATTATTCAGGTAAAAGTACATACCTACATACAAGATGACTTTAAACACAATGTTGCATTCATACATCCACCTAGTACATACAATACCTACCTAAATCAACTAATACGCACACCATTTTGCCAAAACAATATTAAGGTTGGTGAGATTACATCAATTAAAGACAATTACATACAATTACTATTTTTTACATTCATGCAAACACATTACCACAAATAGCCTTTCGAATTTCGGGCACGTTCATAATATAATATATCAGGTAACATCAAAGGGTACATTGTACCAAACGTTTTAGGTCAATAAATAACTACAACTTAAGTTGACAGCGATGATTACACTAGCAAGGATATATGTCTTATTTACTAATAATGGGGAGCAGGGAAGTACAAGATATAGTGTGAGTTTGATGCACAAGGCATGAAACGATTAGTTGAAATTATGTACTTTGGGTTTTCCTTTTGTACAGGGCATGGGTTGAACAATTTTTTAATTCATCACCGAGTGAGTTCTAATGACTGGGCCTTATTTTTTGCATGAATGGAGAGTTTGCACAGATTGACTCTGACTCTGGGGATATCAAAGAGAGATTTGTTTCTGATGATGTGCTCATGGGTTCTATAACATCTATCAAGGAAAAGTTTCAGCTCAATATTAGCATTTTGAAACGATGTTTTTTGCATGTAGATAGAGCATGGTAAATGTGTGGAGTGAGTGTATGTTTAGTAGTTAAAGGACTTAAATAGAGGGGCTCTGTGTTGTCCGAAGACAGAGTTTGTTATAGTTCTGATAGCAGATTTTTACTGAGTGATGATAGGCTTGAGGCAATTTGAAGTGGTTAAACCTCAAGCATAGTTACCGTATGTTACATAGAGATTGATTAGTGTGTAGTATAATGAGTGGAGAGCAGTGTGGGGAACATAATGTATGATTTTAGAAAGTATTCCGACCATTTTTGAGACTGTTTTGGCTATGTTTTGAATGTGGGTGCTGAAGTTCGGTTACTTCTTCATGTATAGGCAAAGGAACTTCCACTTATTTTAATTGGAAATTTTAACATAGTCTATCTAAAGTTGAATCTTATTTGATGAGTTTCTGCCAAATAAAATGAACAAGGCTTTTCTATGTTTAGTGTAAGTTGTTTGTTTGTTGATATCCATGAGTGGATGTCAACCTAATATTCTCATTGGAAGAATAATAATAGATACATTGTAGTAAAATTATAAGAGTATTAATACATACATTGTAGCCTAATATGAAGATTATTAATAGGTACTTTGTAGTGCAAAATTTCCGTTCAACATAACAACTATAATATGACACATATATGTCCTGCATTAGGCCTCAGATAGCGTGTAATAGGCGTAGGAAGTTTTGGGTTAGTTTAAGTTTTATTTTGGAACATGCATACAAAAACGTGTCCTGTTTTTCTAAATTCAATACTATCTTTTTGAACTTTCTTGTTACCTTAAACATCAAAATATGTACGATTGTCCTTATCGTTACTATAAGGTCTACCGAAACGGGAGGATTGGCTTGTCATAAATGGGTTAATGATTGCACATTAAAAGTCATAAGAGTGAAGACATCTATTATCACAGAGACTGGCTCAATCACTGTGATATCTGTAAGTGAGGTGTGACAGAATGATGGAGACATCTGTTCACTCAATCATTAGTGACTCTGAAACCATCATAAAACTATGTAATGGGTGTTTTTGGATAGGGTGAGTGATACTCACGCTGGGATAAAATATTTATTCATAATCAATATAAATTAGTTTATAGTAAATTATACACCATATATATATATAAGTAGTATAAACTACAATTTATAATAATAAAGTATAAAATTAATATGAAAAACAGTAAAATAATTAATTAACTGTGAATAAATGATAATATAACAGATTATAACGACCACAATAAAAGATAACTGATTTAACAGTAATTAGCGATCGCTGATAACAAGCTAGCCTAATTAATGCATTGACTGTTAACAACTGTTTAAGGACATGGCGAATCAGAAATTTGCCACAGGAATAATTGTGAAGATTATATGAACAAAAGTGGATAAAATGGTCCTTATAAAGATGCCAGTGGGGGATAAACACATTACCTTGTATTATAAATTATAATACCCTTAGCAACTTAGAGTGCTAGGAAGGCTTAAAGTGAACTCTTATTTATTTATTTATATATACAAAAGTTCTTACCTTCTTTTGCAAAGCCACGAGCACGCATTACGTTTCGGGCAGGTCTTTAATCCTTATTTCCTCAAATCGTTTATCTACCAGGTATCAATTCACTTCTGGATGAAGGGGTTTCTACAGTCAATCCTTCCCGGCAAGGATACGAACCCACGCGATAGGGAAGCGACGGGCGAGTTCTTTACTACTACACTACGGGTACAGCAGACGTTAAATGATGTTATGCAGCAAAACGTCGGGTGTGGTGGAATAAGTATAGTATTTCGGGACATTCCTTGATACCTGGTTGATACCTGGTTGATGGGGTTCTGGGAGTTCTTCTACTCCCCAAGCCCGGCCCGAGGCCAGGCTTGACTTGTGAGAGTTTGGTCCACTAGGCTGTTGCTTGGAGCGGCCCGCAGGCCCACATACCCACCACAGCCCGGCTGGTCCGGAACTCCTTGGAGGAATAAATCTAGTTTCCTCTTGAAGATGTCCACGGTTGTTCCGGCAATATTTCTTATGCTTGCTGGGAGGACGTTGAACAACCGCGGACCTCTGATGTTTATACAGTGTTCTCTGATTGTGCCTATGGCACCCCTGCTCTTCACTGGCTCTATTCTGCATTTTCTTCCATATCGTTCACTCCAGTACGTTGTTATTTTACTGTGTAGATTTGGGACCTGGCCCTCCAGTATCTTCCAGGTGTATATTATTTGATATCTCTCTCGTCTTCTTTCTAGTGAGTACATTTGGAGAGCTTTGAGACGATCCCAATAATTTAGGTGCTTTATCGCGTCTATGCGTGCCGTATATGTTCTCTGTATTCCCTCTATTTCAGCAATCTCTCCTGCTCTGAAGGGGGAAGTGAGTACTGAACAGTACTCAAGACGGGACAGCACAAGTGACTTGAAGAGTACAAGCATTGTGATGGGATCCCTGGATTTGAAAGTTCTCGTAATCCATCCTATCATTTTTCTGGCTGTCGCAATATTTGCTTGGTTATGCTCCCTAAACGTTAGGTCGTCAGACATCATTATTCCCAAATCCTTTACATGTTGTTTTCCTACTATGGGCACATTTGATTGTGTTTTGTACCCTGTATTATGTTTAAGGTCCTCATTTTTACCGTACCTGAGTACCTGGAATTTGTCACTGTTAAACATCATATTATTTTCTGATGCCCAGTCGAAAACTTTATTAATATCAGCTTGAAGTTTTTCAATGTCTTCAGCCGAGGTAATTTTCTTACTGATTTTTGTGTCGTCTGCAAAGGATGATACGAAGCTGTGACTTGTATTTTTGTCTATATCTGATATGAGAATAAGGAAAAGCAGCGGTGCAAGGACTGTACCCTGAGGTACAGAGCTTTTAACTGCACTTGGACTAGATTTTATATGGTTGACCGTTACTCGCTGAGTCCTGTTTGACAGAAAACTGAGTATCCAGCGTCCTACTTTACCGGTTATTCCCATTGACTTCATTTTGTGTGCTATCACGCCATGGTCACATTTATCGAATGCCTTTGCGAAGTCCGTGTATATCACATCAGCATTCTGTTTTTCTTCTAATGCCTCAGTGACTTTATCGTAGTGCTCAAGTAGCTGTGAGAGGCACGATCTTCCCGCTCGAAATCCATGTTGGCCTGGGTTGTGAAGGTCATTGGTCTCCATGAAATTGGTGACCTGACTCCTAATCACTCTCTCAAATACTTTTATTATGTGCGATGTTAGTGCAACTGGTCTATAATTCTTTGCCAATGCTTTGCTCCCTCCCTTGTGTAGAGGGGCTATGTCTGCTACTTTAAGTGCATCTGGTATCTCCCCCGTGTCCAAGCTCTTCCTCCACACTATACTGAGTGCCTGTGCTACCGGCACTTTGCATTTCTTTATAAATATTGAATTCCATGAGTCTGGACCTGGGGCCGAGTGCATGGGCATGTTTTCAATTTCTCTTTCAAAATTTAGTGCGCTCGTGTTGATATCAGTTATATTTACAGGGGTTTGGATATCCCGCATAAAGAAATTGTCTGGATCTTCTACTTTCATGTTGTTTATTGGAGTGCTAAACATGTCCTCATACTGCTTTTTTAGGATTTCACTAATTTCTTTGTCATCCTCCGTGTATGAACCTTCACTTGTACGAATAGGTCCAATACTGGCAGTAGTTTTTGCTTTTGATTTCGCATATGTGAAGAAGTATTTTGGATTTTTCTTTATTTCCTGAATTGCTTTCTGTTCTAACTGCCTTTCTTCAGTTTCATATGAGTGTTTCAATTTCCGCTCGATTTCTTCAATCTCCCTATTTAAATTATTCCTTCTTTGACGGGAAATTCGTGTCTGCATAAGCAGTTCCGTTATTCTTTTCCTGCGTTTATAGTGTCTTCTGCGTTCTCTTTCTACGTTGGATCTCTTTCTGGCTTTCCTCAAAGGAACATGTTTCAGACAGACTTGATACGCTTCCGAAGTCAGTTTTTCTATTCCTTCTGTAGGACTTTTATTACTTAAAACAGTTTCCCATGGAATGTTTTTAAGTTCCCTGTTTATTATCTCCCAGTCTATCCTTTTATTATTAAAATTGAATTTACTGAATAGCCCCTCTCGCTTTATCAACGTTTTAGGTCTATTCTGGTATTGATGGTAGTTTGCACTTCAATGAGCTTGTGATCTGAATATGTGGTATCTGATATCGTAATGTCTCTGATAATGTCTTCATTGTTCGTAAAGACCAGATCTAGAATATTTTCATTTCTCGTTGGCTCCGATATCTGCTGAGTAAGTGAAAATTTGTCACAGAATCTAAGTAGTTCTCTAATCTGTGGTTGGTTAGGTCCTGATAGATTCCCTGGTATAATATTATTGTTTGCTATTCTCCACCTGAGACTAGGCAAGTTGAAGTCCCTAAGAAGATATATCAGGTATGGTTCTCCAATTATCAAGGCTATTCTCTATTTTGTTATCTGTTCTGTGAATTCCTCAGCCGTTGCATCTGGCGGTTTGTATATTAGAATATCACTAAATTTATTTCTCTATTGTTTATCCCTACCTCTATCACTCTCATTGTAACGTTTAGGAGCTCCGACACACAAGGTCTTCCAATATACAGACCCACTC
>WNGS01001360.1:0-28942 GCA_020271785.1 Procambarus virginalis | reverse complement strand
CATTTTGCAAAACAATATTAAGGTTGGTGAGATTACATCAATTAAAGACAATTACATACAATTACTATTTTTTACATCATGCAAACACATTACCACAAATAGCCTTTCGAATATCGGGCACGTTCATAATATAATATATCAGGTAACATCAAAGGGTACATTGTACCAAACGTTTTAGGTCAATAAATAACTACAACTTAAGTTGACAGCGATGATTACACTAGCAAGGATATATGTCTTATTTACTAATAATGGGGAGCAGGGAAGTACAAGATATAGTGTGAGTTTGATGCACAAGGTATGAAACGATTAGTTGAAATTATGTACTTTGGGTTTTCCTTTTGTACAGGGCATGGGTTGAACAATTTTTTAATTCATCACCGAGTGAGTTCTAATGACTGGGCCTTATTATTTGCATGAATGGAGAGTTTGCACAGATTGACTCTGACTCTGGGGATATCAAAGAGAGATTTGTTTCTGATGATGTGCTCATGGGTTCTATAACATCTATCAAGGAAAAGTTTCAGCTCAATATTAGCATTTTGAAACGATGTTTTTTGCATGTAGATAGAGCATGGTAAATGTGTGGAGTGAGTGTATGTTTAGTAGTTAAAGGACTTAAATAGAGGGGCTCTGTGTTGTCCGAAGACAGAGTTTGTTATAGTTCTGATAGCAGATTTTTACTGAGTGATGATAGGCTTGAGGCAATTTGAAGTGGTTAAACCTCAAGCATAGTTACCGTATGTTACATAGAGATTGATTAGTGCGTAGTATAATGAGTGGAGAGCAGTGTGGGGAACATAATGTCTGATTTTAGAAAGTATTCCGACCATTTTTGAGACTGTTTTGGCTATGTTTTGAATGTGGGTGCTGAAGTTCGGTTACTTCTTCATGTATAGGCAAAGGAACTTCCACTTATTTTAATTGGAAATTTTAACATAGTCTATCTAAAGTTGAATCTTATTTGATGAGTTTCTGCCAAATAAAATGAACAAGGCTTTTCTATGTTTAGTGTAAGTTGTTTGTTGTGATATCCATGAGTGGATGTCAACCTAATATTCTCATTGGAAGAATAATAATAGATACATTGTAGTAAAATTATAAGAGTATTAATACATACATTGTAGCCTAATATGAAGATTATTATAGGTACTTTGTAGTGCAAAATTTCCGTTCAACATAACAACTATAATATGACACATATATGTCCTGCATTAGGCCTCAGATAGCGTGTACTAGGCGTAGGAAGTTTCGGGTTAGTTTAAGTTTTATTTTGGAACATGCGTACAAAAACGTGTCCTGTTTTTCTAAATTCAATACTATCTTTTGGAACTTTCTTGTTACCTTAAACATCAAAATATGTACGATTGTCCTTATCGTTACTATAAGGTCTACCGAAACGGGAGGATTGGCTTGTCATAAATGGGTTAATGATTGCACATTAAAAGTCATAAGAGTGAAGACATCTATTATCACAGAGACTGGCTCAATCACTGTGATATCTGTAAGTGAGGTGTGACAGAATGATGGAGACATCTGTTCACTCAATCATTAGTGACTCTGAAACCATCATAAAACTATGTAATGGGTGTTTTGGATAGGGTGAGTGATACTCACGCTGGGATAAAATATTTATTCATAATCAATATAAATTAGTTTATAGTAAATTATACACCATATATATATATAAGTAGTATAAACTACAATTTATAATAAAAGTATAAAATTAATATGAAAAACTAAAATAATTAATTAACTGTGAATAAATGATAATATAACAGATTATAACGACCACAATAAAAGATAACTGATTTAACAGTAATTAGCGATCGCTGATAACAAGCTAGCCTAATTAATGCATTGACTGTTAACAACTGTTTAAGGACATGGCGAATCAGAAATTTGCCACAGGAATAATTGTGAAGATTATATGAACAATAAGTGGATAAAATGGTCCTTATAAAGATGCCAGTGGGGGATAAACACATTACCTTGTATTATAAATTATAATACCCTTAGCAACTTAGAGTGCTAGGAAGGCTTAAAGTGAACTCTTATTTATTTATTTATATATACAAAGTTCTTACCTTCTTTTGCAAAGCCACGAGCACGCATTACGTTTCGGGCAGGTCTTTAATCCTTATTTCCTCAAATCGTTTATCTACCAGGTATCAATTCACTTCTGGATGAAGGGGTTCTACAGTCAATCCTTCCCGGCAAGGATACGAACCCACGCGATAGGGAAGCGACGGGCGAGTTGTTTACTACTACACTACGGGTACAGCAGACGTTAAATGACGTTATGCAGCAAAACGGCGGGTGTGGTGGAATAAGTATAGTATTTCGGGACATTCCTTAAGATAAATATAGAATTTGTAGAAAAATAAAACCATTAAGGTTAAGGGTCATAATGGAAAATGTAACAGAACAAACACATAATGAAGCTTGCTGCTCCCTTCCTGTCCCTTGAGTAACTGTGGATCGCTATTCCTCTCCTGCAATATCGGCTGGGGATGGTGGCGCATCCCTGTAATCCGGCGACTCGGAAGCTTGGGCCAGTGGACGGTTTGCGGTGAGGACCACTGGTGCGGGACTACCCATGTTGAGTGGGCGTCCGCACTGAGCTCGGCATCAATATGGCCACCCTTGGGGAGTCAAGGGCGTCCAGGTTGTCTAACGAGGTGTGAATCGGGCCAGGGGGGAAACCCAGCAGCCAAAAGCATCCTTGTCGAGCAGTAGTGGGATCGCGCCCGTGAGTGAGCGGCCCGTAGCAGCCTTCCCAACACAAGCGGACCTGGTCCTTTTTTATTCTAACTAGTAACTAGTCTAATCTCCTTATTTACATTTTGTCGTTTCATATTAGTAGTACTAATATTGGGAATATTGGGAATATTTTACTAACGTGATATTTTTTCATACACTGTTGTTTACCTCGCATAATTATAATAATAATAATAATTATCATTTATTTCAAACAAGGTACACATTACCTTACAGATTAAAAATTCTAATTATTATTCAGGTAAAAGTACATACCTACATACAAGATGACTTTAAACACAATGTTGCATTCATACATCCACCTAGTACATACAATACCTACCTAAATCAACTAATACGCACACCATTTTGCCAAAACAATATTAAGGTTGGTGAGATTACATCAATTAAAGACAATTACATACAATTACTATTTTTTACATTCATGCAAACACATTACCACAAATAGCCTTTCGAATATCGGGCACGTTCATAATATAATATATCAGGTAACATCAAAGGGTACATTGTACCAAACGTTTTAGGTCAATAAATAACTACAACTTAAGTTGACAGCGATGATTACACTAGCAAGGATATGTCTTATTTACTAATAATGGGGAGCAGGGAAGTACAAGATATAGTGTGAGTTTGATGCACAAGGTATGAAACGATTAGTTGAAATTATGTACTTTGGTTTTCCTTTTGTACAGGGCATGGGTTGAACAATTTTTTAATTCATCACCGAGTGAGTTCTAATGACTGGGCTTATTATTTGCATGAATGGAGAGTTTGCACAGATTGACTCTGACTCTGGGGATATCAAAGAGAGATTTGTTTCTGATGATGTGCTCATGGGTTCTATAACATCTATCAAGGAAAAGTTTCAGCTCAATATTAGCATTTTGAAACGATGTTTTTTGCATGTAGATAGAGCATGGTAAATGTGTGGAGTGAGTGTATGTTTAGTAGTTAAAGGACTTAAATAGAGGGGCTCTGTGTTGTCCGAAGACAGAGTTTGTTATAGTTCTGATAGCAGATTTTTACTGAGTGATGATAGGCTTGAGGCAATTTGAAGTGGTTAAACCTCAAGCATAGTTACCGTATGTTACATAGAGATTGATTAGTGCGTAGTATAATGAGTGGAGAGCAGTGTGGGAACATAATGTCTGATTTTAGAAAGTATTCCGACCTTTTTGAGACTGTTTTGGCTATGTTTTGAATGTGGGTGCTGAAGTTCGGTTACTTCTTCATGTATAGGCAAAGGAACTTCCACTTATTTTAATTGGAAATTTTAACATAGTCTATCTAAAGTTGAATCTTATTTGATGAGTTTCTGCCAAATAAAATGAACAAGGCTTTTCTATGTTTAGTGTAAGTTGTTTGTTTGTTGATATCCATGAGTGGATGTCAACCTAATATTCTCATTGGAAGAATAATAATAGATACATTGTAGTAAAATTATAAGAGTATTAATACATACATTGTAGCCTAATTTGAAGATTATTAATAGGTACTTTGTAGTGCAAAATTCCGTTCAACATAACAACTATAATATGACAATATATGTCCTGCATTAGGCCTCAGATAGCGTGTAATAGGGTAGGAAGTTTCGGGTTAGTTAGTTTAGTTTATTTGGAACATGCATACAAAAACGTGTCCTGTTTTTCTAAATTCAATACTATCTTTTTGAACTTTCTTGTTACCTTAAACATCAAAATATGTACGATTGTCCTTATCGTTACTATAAGGTCTACCGAAACGGGAGGATTGGCTTGTCATAAATGGTTAATGATTACACATTAAAAGTCATAAGAGTGAAGGCATCTATTATCACAGAGACTGGCTCAATCACTGCGATATCTGTAAGTGAGGTGTGACAGAATGATGGAGACATCTGTTCACTCAATCATTAGTGACTCTGAAACCATCATAAAACTATGTAATGGTGTTTTGGGTAGGGTGAGTGATACTCAGGCTGGGATATAATATTTATTTATAATCAATATAAATAGTTTAAAGTAAATATACCCATATTATATATTAGTATAAACTTAATTTATAATAATAAAAGTATAAATTAATGTTTGAAAAAACAGTAAAATAAGAAATTAACAAGTAAATTACATAAGAACATAAGAACAGAGAACAAAGGCAACTGCAGAAGGCCTATTGGCCCATACGAGGCAGCTCCTATTTATAACCACCCAATCCCACTCATATACATGTCCAACCCATGCTTGAAACAATCGAGGGACCCACCTCCACAATGTTACGCGGCAATTGGTTCCACAAATCAACAACCCTGTTACTGAACCAGTATTTACCCAAGTCTTTCCTAAATCTAAACTTATCCATTTTATACCCATTGTTTCGCGTTCTGTCCTGTGTTGATACTTTCAATACCCTATTAATATCCCCTTTGTTATGTCCATTCACACTTGTAAACCTCTATCATGTCACCCCTAACTCTTCGCCTTTCCAGTGAATGCAAATTAAGCTTTGTTAATCTTTCTTCATATGAAAGATTTCTAATTTGGGGAATTAACTTAGTCATCCTACGCTGGACACGTTCAAGTGAATTTATATCCATTCTATAATATGGCGACCAAAACTGAACTGCATAATCTAAATGGGGCCTAACCAGAGCAAGATATAGCTTGAGAACCACACCAGGTGTCTTGTTACTTACGCTGCGATAATAAATCCGAGTGTCCTATTTGCCTTATTACGAACATTTATGCATTGATCCTTTTGTTTTAAATTCTTACTAATTATAACTCCCAGATCCCTTTCGCAATCCGACTTCGCAATCTCAACACCATCTAGCTCGTATCTTGTAACTCTATCATCATTACCTAGCCTCAGAACTTTACATTTATCAGCATTAAACTGCATCTGCCAGTCCTTTGACCATTTCAAAACCCTATCTAGATCAACTTGAAGTGATAGTGAGTCCTCCTCCGAATTAATTTCCCTACCGATTTCGTATCATCGGCAAATTTGCAAATGTTGCTACTCAAACCTGAATCTAAATCATTTATATATATTATAAACAACAGAGGTCCCAGGACAGAGCCTTGAGGCACTCCACTTACAACATTTTCCCACTCTGACTTGACTCCATTTATACTAACTCTCTGTTTCCTTTGGTATAGCCATGCCCTAATCCAGCTTAATATAGCACCCCCAATACCATGAGCCTCTATCTTTTTAATCAGTCTTTCATTGGCACTGTATCGAAAGCTTTGCTAAAGTCAAGGTACACAACATCACAATCCTTACCACTATCAACTGCCTCAACTATGCTAGAATAAAAGATAACAAATTTGTTAAACATGAACGGCCATTTATAAAACCATGTTGCGACTCAATTATTAATTTATGTTTTTCAAGATGAAGACGAATTTTATTTGCTATTATAGATTCGAGTAACTTTCCCACAATAGACGTTAGGCTAATTGGTCGATAGTTAGACGCAAGTGATCTATCTCCTTTCTTAAAACTGGTATCACATTAGCAACTTTTCAAAACTCTGGCACTCTGCCTGACTCTATTGATTTATTAAATATGATTGACAGTGGGTCACAAAGCTCCTCTTTGCATTCTTTCAGCACTCTGGCAAACACTTCATCCGGCCCTGGGGATTTGTTTGGTTTGAGTTTTACTATTTGTTTAAGAACATCCTCCCTGGTAACTGCTAAACTCGTCAACCTGTCCTCGTCCCCACCACATAGACTTGTTGGGCTGAAGGCATATTGTTAAGTTCCTCTTTAGTAAATACAGATACAAAATATTTATTAAAAATACTACTCATCTCTTCATCACTATCTGTTATTTGACCTGTCTCAGTTTTTAATGGACCTATCCTTTCCCTAGTCTTAGTTCGATATAACTGAAAAAACCCTTTAGGATTTGTCTTTGCTTGCCCTGCTATACGAACTTCATAGTTTCTTTTTGCTTTCTTTATCTCTTTTTTAACATTTCTAACTAGTTGTACGAATTCCTGTTCTAAAGTGACCTCCCATTTTTAATCCTTTTGTACCAAGCTCTCTTTTTACCTATAAGATTCTTCAAATTCTTTGTTATCCACTTTGGGTCATTAGTAATCGATCTATTCAATTTGTGTGGTATACTACGTTCCTGTGCTTTGTTTAGAATATTCTTAAATACGTTATAAATTGAATCTACATCGAAATCCCCATTTACATCACCTATCGCTGGGTTCATGTCTCGCTCCAAGACCGGCCCACACCCCATACCCAAGACTTTCCAATCAATTTGACCCAAAAATTTCTTAGGCTATTAAAATCAGCTTTTCGAAAATCTGGCACTTTAACAGAATTTTCTCCTACAGGTCTATTCCATTCTATGCCAAAATCTGATTTCTTAGTGATCACTGTTCCCTAGCTCACTCCCTATTTCGATTCATTATTTGTGTTTCTGTTGTGTATCTGGGGCTTGAACTCAGAAATTAAATTATTTAATTATTGTATTGAAAAATCGAAGGACCACCCACTTTTGACAAAAGAGGGAAAACAAATAAAGTGATCATTTGAATGACACTAGAGAACCAGTCTATGGAAACTCATTTAATGAATAATCACTTGAAATAATGAAGACTGTAATTATTAATTAAAGCCAAGCCTCACATATCAACATGGGGGGGTTATTTCTAGAAGTTCATATATATCTAGGAACCAGTGTGGTTCGTCACTAGTTCATTGTTGGTTAATAACATGGTAAATCTAACTACAATATATTCAAATATATGGTAAATCAAATTGAATATTCATTATGATCATTAATCATCATTAATCACTGAGCATAAATACTGAGCACAGTTAGAGCATAAACATTAATACCAAATCTGGCAATAATTATTCAAGGAAAATTGCTATATGAATATAGAATCAATAATCAAGTTGAATAAATTTGTACGAAAAATGTGTCTTAGCTGTAAGACGATTTCTAACGCCAGTTCATCATTCGTCCTCGTGGTCACGGAATCCCCATAGAGAAAGAACTCGAGGTAAATAACACGATTGATGAGAATCTTGCTGGCACCTCAAATACACGCTGTAAGCAAAGGAATGTAAAGTAGCGATTGACTAGGCTACAAATTATGTTCAGATATTCATGAAACTGAGATGAGTGATAAACAGTACTAACATGTTATTTTTGATGTTCATTCTTCCTGACGACAAACTACTCACAAATGTACTACCTACTTTGATGCATCAAAAACAGAATAATACTTAGTGAGCGTATCAATACTGAGGTCTGCCGAAATTCGCGTCTGCCAGTCTCAATGTTCACTGCTGTGCACACTTAATTACGAGTCCTGGCTCCAATTGTTGACGCGTTTAACTGACGAGGCACTAGAGAACACATGGCAAGTAATTTCACTTATTAACTGGTATCAACGTAATTCTTGTCGATAAGAATTCCCAGCAGCTGCCATGTGCCTCACCAACGCTGCCTCGTGACAAGCTTGTTGAGTAATGGCGTCGCCGCCTCCCCCTCCCCGCTCTCGCATTCACACGGAAATTATTAAACACGAATTATTCTTTTCCGCGCAATTATGGATGAAATGCGATAATATGAACTGGGTTGGAATTATAGGGAATTAATAATTATAATATTCTCGATAAATGATCTCTAGCGAGAAATGGAGATGATATTTATACTCTCCAGAGCATTCGATCGTAACAGAATAAAAACTGTTACTAAATAATTTCAATTAATAACTCTCGATTTACATTATCAGGAGTCATATTATCAGCAATATGCTCAGATTAAATTATATTAACACTACTGTTAGTGGTGTTAAGAACTACTGCAATTAGTAAGGTAATGGTAATTTATTATAATATAATAATAGATGATAAGTGTTGGAAATTTCCAACATAACTCCGGGGGAGAGAAAACTCGGGTCGCAGTGCCATGTTGAGTACTGACGTACCTATCCCGAAGTTAGTATTAAGGTAGTATGTTAGTATGTTAGTACACACATACGGATGTCCCGTAATTGTCAAGGACATACAAGAATTTAAGACATGAAATTAATGTCATAATTAATAGTTTACACAACAAGTTAATGATTAAATCATACAATTTAAGTAACTGAGACTCTACTGTGAGGTGAATGTCTGGGTCATTGTGACTTGTAGCTGATTGGTTACTAGACATCACCACCAGTATCATCATGATCACTCAAATTGGATGAAAAATATTTGCTCTTAGTCAGAGCTAAATAGGCTTGTAGTTCCTTTTACATTGTTGAGCAGCTGCTCTAGTGGGGCGGTGTGCTCGGTGGATCAGAATTGTTGTCTCGGAAACTGTGGTGAAGCTGGTTCTGATAAACACTCTCGTTCTGCTAATTCGAGAGGTACCAACTTCTCTAATGTCTTTAGAGTAGTAGTGCCTTTGCACAAAACTCGTACTACTCTCAGGATGCCTTGGTGATCTGGGTGGATTGCAACAATTTTGCCTATAGGCCATTCTGACCTTGGTCCATCACTGTCAACTATACTAGGTCTCCTGGTTTAAGCTGTACTTTATTATAGGGGCTCGAAGCTCCATAGTGGTACTCTCGTAGAGCGGTGAGGTACTCTCGAGTCCACACCTCATTCCACCTTTCAATTACTCTTGAGAGATGTTGGTAACTTTGTACTAAGTCACTCCTGGTTACATAGGAAGGATCGACGGGGTCCTCTTCTGCCAAAGGTATCAGAGGGCTCAGCAGGCCTCCATGTATTAAATGCGAGGGACTCAGAGGCTCTCTCTGTGAGAAATCATCTGATAGATAAGTTAATGGGCGATTGTTGACTCGCGCCTCAATTTCCACGACGAGTGTTTGGAGTTCTGAGTAACTAATTTCTGTCGATGCAAGGTCTTCCTTAAACACTTCTTGACAGTCCCTATCATTCGTTCGTAGAAACCACCTTGCCAGGGGGCTCTGGGAGCAATAAATTTCCAGTGGCATTGTCGTCTCTGCATGACAGACTGCACTTCTGGATGATTCCATATCTCTCGTAAGCAGGCTTCTCCTGCCACAAAATTTGAGCCATTATCAGATATCATGAGTTTGGGACAGGATCTGCGAGCTGCAAATCTACGAAAAGCTTGGATGAAGGCTTCAGCACTCATGTCAGAAGTCACTTCTAAATGTACGCCTCGTGTGGTAGCACATGTGAAGAGGCAAATATAAGCTTTCACTGGTATCTTATCCGGATTGCCAGTGAGAAGCAAGGCTCTGTGTAATCGACACCAGTGGTCTCAAACGGACGAAGATGAACTACCCTCTCTTTAGGGAGTGGTGGGTCCTGGGTAAGGACACACTCGAGCATCGTAGCGTTGCAGATTATACAGAACTTAATAATTGATTTGACAGTTTGACGACCTTGAGGAAGCCAATATTTCTGTCTGAGGTCGGTGAGAGTGTCTAACACTCCACCATGCAAAGTACCATATTGATGGTGATGTAAAACTAGAAGTTTTGTAATAATGTGGTGACGTGGTAGAAGGATTGGATTCTTTGGTCCAAATCAATTTTTGCATGAAGCAAACGTCCTCCACACCTTAATATATTATGAGTGTTGGTATCATACCAGATACCTAGAGACTTGGTTAATTTATCTGGAAGATTTTCATATTCACTTCCATATGTCTCTTGTTGTGCACGTTTGATCCAGTAGATGATAGGATTGGGAAACTTATGCTTGATTCCTATCTTAGCAAGAAAGTCAAACACATGTGCTGTCACTCTTAATAACTTACTCAAGTTAGAATATTGTGAGGATTAATAGCGAGACTCGATGAGGTTCTGGGTCTTTCATGGGAGTAGTGATACTGGTCACTATGACTTGTGGTTTCTGTTTGGGCCACTGACCACTAACAAGCAGATGAAGGTCCATTAAACCACATCGAAGACTTACTTAGCTGTTTAATGTTTAACCTCTTGATAAGTAATCTGCAGGATTGTCCTTAGTGGGGACATGTCTGAATTTATATCCAGCAGATAATTCATGATTTCCCTAACGCGATTACTAACGTAGGGAGTTTTATTATTGTTATTCTTACCCATTGTAAGACTGCCTCATTGTCTGACCACACTACGATCTCACCAAAGTGAATATATGAGTGTCTTGGTCAGGCANTTGTCTTGCATGACTCCGGCACCTCGCCCCACACTAGCCCGCCTGGTGATACTTTTACCTGGTTGATGGGGTTCTGGGAGTTCTTCTACTCCCCAAGCCGGCCCGAGCCAGGCTTGACTTGTGAGAGTTTGGTCCACAGGCTGTTGCTTGGAGCGGCCCGCAGGCCCACATACCCACCACAGCCCGGTTGGTCCGGCACTCCTTGGAGGAATAATCTAGTTTCCTCTTGAAGATGTCCACGGTTGTTCCGGCAATATTTCTTATGCTTGCTGGGAGGACGTTGAACAACCGCGGACCTCTGATGTTTATACAGTGTTCTCTGATTGTGCCTATGGCACCCCTGCTCTTCACTGGTTCTATTCTGCATTTTCTTCCATATCGTTCACTCCAGTACGTGTGTTATTTACTGTGTAGATTTGGTACTTGGCCCTCCAGTATCTTCCAGGTGTATATTATTTGATATCTCTCTCGTCTTCTTTCTAGTGAGTACATTTGGAGAGCTTTGAGACGATCCCAAATTTAGGTGCTTTATCGCGTCTATGCGTGCCGTATATGTTCTCTGTATTCCCTCTATTTCAGCAATCTCTCCTGCTCTGAAGGGGGAAGTGAGTACTGAGCAGTACTCAAGACGGGACAACACAAGTGACTTGAAGAGTACAACCATTGTGATGGGATCCCTGGATTTGAAAGTTCTCGTAATCCATCCTATCATTTTTCTGGCTGTCGCAATATTTGCTTGGTTATGCTCCCTAAACGTTAGGTCGTCAGACATCATTATTCCCAATCCTTTACATGCTGTTTTCCTACTATGGGCACATTTGATTGTGTTTTGTACCCTGTATTATGTTTAAGGTCCTCATTTTTACCGTACCTGAGTACCTGGAATTATCACTGTTAAACATCATGTTATTTTCTGATGCCCAGTCGAAAACTTTATTAATATCAGCTTGAAGTTTTTCAATGTCTTCAGCCGAGGTAATTTCATACTGATTTTTGTGCATCTGCAAAGGATGATACGAAGCTGTGACTTGTATTTTTGTCTATATCTGATATGAGAATAAGGAAAAGCAGCGGTGCAAGACTGTACCCTGAGGTACAGAGCTTTTAACTGCACTTGGACTAGATTTATATGGTTGACCGTTACTCGCTGAGTCCTGTTTGACAGAAAACTGAGTATCCAGCGTCCTACTTTACCGGGTATTCCCATTGACTTCATTTTGTGTGCTATCACGCCATGGTCACATTTATCGAAAGCCTTGCGAAGTCCGTGTATATCACATCAGCATTCTGTGTTTCTTCTAATGCCTCAGTGACTTTATCGTAGTGCTCAAGTAGCTGTGAGAGGCACGATCTTCCCGCTCGAAATCCATGTTGGCCTGGGTTGTGAAGGTCATTGGTCTCCATGAAATTGGTGACCTGACTCCTAATCACTCTCTCAATACTTTTATTATGTGCGATGTTAGTGCAACTGGTCTATAATTCTTTGCCAATGCTTTGCTCCCCCCTTGGTAGAGGGGCTATGTCTGCTACTTTAAGTGCATCTGGTATCTCCCCCGTGTCCAAGCTCTTCCTCCACACTATACTGAGTGCCTGTGCTACCGGCACTTTGCATTCTTTATAAATATTGAATTCCATGAGTCTGGACCTGGGGCCGAGTGCATGGGCATGTTTTCAATTTCTTTCAAAATTTAGTGCGCTCGTGTTGATATCAGTTATATTTACAGGGGTTTGAATATCCCGCATAAAGAAATTGTCTGGATCTCTTCCTTTCATGGTTTTATGGAGTGCTAAACATGTCCTCATACTGCTTTTTTAGGATTTCACTAATTTCTTTGTCATCCTCCGTGTATGACCTTCACTTGTACGAATAGGTCCAATACTGGCAGTGGTTTTTTGCTTTTTGATCGCATATGTGAAGAAGTATTTTGGATTTTTCTTTATTTCCTGAATTGCTTTCTGTTCTAACTGCCTTTCTTCAGTTTCATATGAGTGTTTCAATTTCCGCTCGATTTCTTCAATCTCCATATTTAAATTATTCCTTCTTTGACGGGAAATTCGTGTCTGCATAAGCAGTTCCGTTATTTTTTTCCGCGTTTATAGTGTCTTCTGCGTTCTCTTTTCTACTCTTTGGATCTCTTTCTGGCTTTCCTTCAAGGAACATGTTTCAGACAGAATTGATACGCTCCGAAGTCAGTTTTTTCTATTACCAGCATATCTATGTCTGCATATGCCCTTTGCATAAATTTGCATAAGTCTGTCCTTCTGTTCTGACTATTCTCTATCGGGAACCGTTTATATAAAATATAGACCGAATATAATATAGAAGTTGTAGAAAAAATAAACCATTAAGGTTAAGGGTCATACTGGAATGTACAGAACAAACACATAATGAAGCTTGCTGCTCCCTTCCTGTCCCTTGAGTAACTGTGGATCGCTATCCTCTCCTGCAATATCGGCGGGGGATGTGTGCGCAATCCTGTAACCGGCGACTCGAAGCTGGGCATAACTAGTCTAATCTCCTTAATTTACATTTTGTCGTTTCATATTAGTAGTACTAATATTGGGAATATTGGGAATATTTTACTAACGTGATATTTTTTCATACACTGTTGTTTACCTCGCATAATATAATAATAATAATATCATTTATTTCAAACAAGGTACACATTACCTTACAGATTAAAAATTCTAATTATTATTCAGGTAAAAGTACATACCTACATACAAGATGACTTTAAACACAATGTTGCATTCATACATCCACCTAGTACATACAATACCTACCTAAATCAACTAATACGCACACCATTTTGCCAAAACAATATTAAGGTTGGTGAGATTACATCAATTAAAGACAATTACATACAATTACTATTTTTTACATTCATGCAAACACATTACCACAAATAGCGTTTCGAATTTCGGGCACGTTCATAATATAATATATCAGGTAACATCAAAGGGTACATTGTACCAAACGTTTTAGGTCAATAAATAACTACAACTTAAGTTGACAGCGATGATTACACTAGCAAGGATATATGTCTTATTTACTAATAATGGGGAGCAGGGAAGTACAAGATATAGTGTGAGTTTGATGCACAAGGTATGAAACGATTAGTTGAAATTATGTACTTTGGGTTTTCCTTTTGTACAGGGCATGGGTTGAACAATTTTTTAATTCATCACCGAGTGAGTTCTAATGACTGGGCCTTATTATTTGCATGAATGGAGAGTTTGCACAGATTGACTCTGACTCTGGGGATATCAAAGAGAGATTTGTTTCTGATGATGTGCTCATGGGTTCTATAACATCTATCAAGGAAAAGTTTCAGCTCAATATTAGCATTTTGAAACGATGTTTTTTGCATGTAGATAGAGCATGGTAAATGTGTGGAGTGAGTGTATGTTTAGTAGTTAAAGGACTTAAATAGAGGGGCTCTGTGTTGTCCGAAGACAGAGTTTGTTATAGTTCTGATAGCAGATTTTTACTGAGTGATGATAGGCTTGAGGCAATTTGAAGTGGTTAAACCTCAAGCATAGTTACCGTATGTTACATAGAGATTGATTAGTGCGTAGTATAATGAGTGGAGAGCAGTGTGGGGAACATAATGTCTGATTTTAGAAAGTATTCCGACCATTTTTGAGACTGTTTTGGCTATGTTTTGAATGTGGGTGCTGAAGTTCGGTTACTTCTTCATGTATAGGCAAAGGAACTTCCACTTATTTTAATTGGAAATTTTAACATAGTCTATCTAAAGTTGAATCTTATTTGATGAGTTTCTGCCAAATAAAATGAACAAGGCTTTTCTATGTTTAGTGTAAGTTGTTTGTTTGTTGATATCCATGAGTGGATGTCAACCTAATATTCTCATTGGAAGAATAATAATAGATACATTGTAGTAAAATTATAAGAGTATTAATACATACATTGTAGCCTAATATGAAGATTATTATAGGTACTTTGTAGTGCAAAATTTCCGTTCAACATAACAACTATAATATGACACATATATGTCCTGCATTAGGCCTCAGATAGCGTGTAATAGGCGTAGGAAGTTTCGGGTTAGTTTAAGTTTTATTTTGGAACATGCATACAAAAACGTGTCCTGTTTTTCTAAATTCAATACTATCTTTTTGAACTTTCTTGTTACCTTAAACATCAAAATATGTACGATTGTCCTTATCGTTACTATAAGGTCTACCGAAACGGGAGGATTGGCTTGTCATAAATGGGTTAATGATTGCACATTAAAAGTCATAAGAGTGAAGACATCTATTATCACAGAGACTGGCTCAATCACTGTGATATCTGTAAGTGAGGTGTGACAGAATGATGGAGACATCTGTTCACTCAATCATTAGTGACTCTGAAACCATCATAAAACTATGTAATGGGTGTTTTTGGATAGGGTGAGTGATACTCACGCTGGGATAAAATATTTATTCATAATCAATATAAATTAGTTTATAGTAAATTATACACCATATATATATATAAGTAGTATAAACTACAATTTATAATAATAAAGTATAAAATTAATATGAAAAACAGTAAAATAATTAATTAACTGTGAATAAATGATAATATAACAGATTATAACGACCACAATAAAAGATAACTGATTTAACAGTAATTAGCGATCGCTGATAACAAGCTAGCCTAATTAATGCATTGACTGTTAACAACTGTTTAAGGACATGGCGAATCAGAAATTTGCCACAGGAATAATTGTGAAGATTATATGAACAATAAGTGGATAAAATGGTCCTTATAAAGATGCCAGTGGGGGATAAACACATTACCTTGTATTATAAATTATAATACCCTTAGCAACTTAGAGTGCTAGGAAGGCTTAAAGTGAACTCTTATTTATTTATTTATATATACAAAAGTTCTTACCTTCTTTTGCAAAGCCACGAGCACGCATTACGTTTCGGGCAGGTCTTTAATCCTTATTTCCTCAAATCGTTTATCTACCAGGTATCAATTCACTTCTGGATGAAGGGGTTTCTACAGTCAATCCTTCCCGGCAAGGATACGAACCCACGCGATAGGGAAGCGACGGGCGAGTTGTTTACTACTACACTACGGGTACAGCAGACGTTAAATGACGTTATGCAGCAAAACGGCGGGTGTGGTGGAATAAGTATAGTATTTCGGGACATTCCTTAAGATAAATATAGAATTTGTAGAAAAAATAAAACCATTAAGGTTAAGGGTCATAATGGAAAATGTAACAGAACAAACACATAATGAAGCTTGCTGCTCCCTTCCTGTCCCTTGAGTAACTGTGGATCGCTATTCCTCTCCTGCAATATCGGCTGGGGATGGTGGCGCATCCCTGTAATCCGGCGACTCGGAAGCTTGGGCCAGTGGACGGTTTGCGGTGAGGACCACTGGTGCGGGACTACCCATGTTGAGTGGGCGTCCGCACTGAGCTCGGCATCAATATGGCCACCCTTGGGGAGTCAAGGGCGTCCAGGTTGTCTAACGAGGTGTGAATCGGGCCAGGGGGGAAACCCAGCAGCCAAAAGCATCCTTGTCGAGCAGTAGTGGGATCGCGCCCGTGAGTGAGCGGCCCGTAGCAGCCTTCCCAACACAAGCGGACCTGGTCCTTTTTTATTCTAACTAGTAACTAGTCTAATCTCCTTAATTTACATTTTGTCGTTTCATATTAGTAGTACTAATATTGGGAATATTGGGAATATTTTACTAACGTGATATTTTTTCATACACTGTTGTTTACCTCGCATAATTATAATAATAATAATAATTATCATTTATTTCAAACAAGGTACACATTACCTTACAGATTAAAAATTCTAATTATTATTCAGGTAAAAGTACATACCTACATACAAGATGACTTTAAACACAATGTTGCATTCATACATCCACCTAGTACATACAATACCTACCTAAATCAACTAATACGCACACCATTTTGCCAAAACAATATTAAGGTTGGTGAGATTACATCAATTAAAGACAATTACATACAATTACTATTTTTTACATTCATGCAAACACATTACCACAAATAGCCTTTCGAATATCGGGCACGTTCATAATATAATATATCAGGTAACATCAAAGGGTACATTGTACCAAACGTTTTAGGTCAATAAATAACTACAACTTAAGTTGACAGCGATGATTACACTAGCAAGGATATATGTCTTATTTACTAATAATGGGGAGCAGGGAAGTACAAGATATAGTGTGAGTTTGATGCACAAGGTATGAAACGATTAGTTGAAATTATGTACTTTGGGTTTTCCTTTTGTACAGGGCATGGGTTGAACAATTTTTTAATTCATCACCGAGTGAGTTCTAATGACTGGGCCTTATTATTTGCATGAATGGAGAGTTTGCACAGATTGACTCTGACTCTGGGGATATCAAAGAGAGATTTGTTTCTGATGATGTGCTCATGGGTTCTATAACATCTATCAAGGAAAAGTTTCAGCTCAATATTAGCATTTTGAAACGATGTTTTTTGCATGTAGATAGAGCATGGTAAATGTGTGGAGTGAGTGTATGTTTAGTAGTTAAAGGACTTAAATAGAGGGGCTCTGTGTTGTCCGAAGACAGAGTTTGTTATAGTTCTGATAGCAGATTTTTACTGAGTGATGATAGGCTTGAGGCAATTTGAAGTGGTTAAACCTCAAGCATAGTTACCGTATGTTACATAGAGATTGATTAGTGCGTAGTATAATGAGTGGAGAGCAGTGTGGGGAACATAATGTCTGATTTTAGAAAGTATTCCGACCATTTTTGAGACTGTTTTGGCTATGTTTTGAATGTGGGTGCTGAAGTTCGGTTACTTCTTCATGTATAGGCAAAGGAACTTCCACTTATTTTAATTGGAAATTTTAACATAGTCTATCTAAAGTTGAATCTTATTTGATGAGTTTCTGCCAAATAAAATGAACAAGGCTTTTCTATGTTTAGTGTAAGTTGTTTGTTTGTTGATATCCATGAGTGGATGTCAACCTAATATTCTCATTGGAAGAATAATAATAGATACATTGTAGTAAAATTATAAGAGTATTAATACATACATTGTAGCCTAATATGAAGATTATTAATAGGTACTTTGTAGTGCAAAATTTCCGTTCAACATAACAACTATAATATGACACATATATGTCCTGCATTAGGCCTCAGATAGCGTGTAATAGGCGTAGGAAGTTTCGGGTTAGTTTAAGTTTTATTTTGGAACATGCATACAAAAACGTGTCCTGTTTTTCTAAATTCAATACTATCTTTTTGAACTTTCTTGTTACCTTAAACATCAAAATATGTACGATTGTCCTTATCGTTACTATAAGGTCTACCGAAACGGGAGGATTGGCTTGTCATAAATGGGTTAATGATTGCACATTAAAAGTCATAAGAGTGAAGACATCTATTATCACAGAGACTGGCTCAATCACTGTGATATCTGTAAGTGAGGTGTGACAGAATGATGGAGACATCTGTTCACTCAATCATTAGTGACTCTGAAACCATCATAAAACTATGTAATGGGTGTTTTTGGATAGGGTGAGTGATACTCACGCTGGGATAAAATATTTATTCATAATCAATATAAATTAGTTTATAGTAAATTATACACCATATATATATATAAGTAGTATAAACTACAATTTATAATAATAAAGTATAAAATTAATATGAAAAACAGTAAAATAATTAATTAACTGTGAATAAATGATAATATAACAGATTATAACGACCACAATAAAAGATAACTGATTTAACAGTAATTAGCGATCGCTGATAACAAGCTAGCCTAATTAATGCATTGACTGTTAACAACTGTTTAAGGACATGGCGAATCAGAAATTTGCCACAGGAATAATTGTGAAGATTATATGAACAATAAGTGGATAAAATGGTCCTTATAAAGATGCCAGTGGGGGATAAACACATTACCTTGTATTATAAATTATAATACCCTTAGCAACTTAGAGTGCTAGGAAGGCTTAAAGTGAACTCTTATTTATTTATTTATATATACAAAAGTTCTTACCTTCTTTTGCAAAGCCACGAGCACGCATTACGTTTCGGGCAGGTCTTTAATCCTTATTTCCTCAAATCGTTTATCTACCAGGTATCAATTCACTTCTGGATGAAGGGGTTTCTACAGTCAATCCTTCCCGGCAAGGATACGAACCCACGCGATAGGGAAGCGACGGGCGAGTTGTTTACTACTACACTACGGGTACAGCAGACGTTAAATGACGTTATGCAGCAAAACGGCGGGTGTGGTGGAATAAGTATAGTATTTCGGGACATTCCTTAAGATAAATATAGAATTTGTAGAAAAAATAAAACCATTAAGGTTAAGGGTCATAATGGAAAATGTAACAGAACAAACACATAATGAAGCTTGCTGCTCCCTTCCTGTCCCTTGAGTAACTGTGGATCGCTATTCCTCTCCTGCAATATCGGCTGGGGATGGTGGCGCATCCCTGTAATCCGGCGACTCGGAAGCTTGGGCCAGTGGACGGTTTGCGGTGAGGACCACTGGTGCGGGACTACCCATGTTGAGTGGGCGTCCGCACTGAGCTCGGCATCAATATGGCCACCCTTGGGGAGTCAAGGGCGTCCAGGTTGTCTAACGAGGTGTGAATCGGGCCAGGGGGGAAACCCAGCAGCCAAAAGCATCCTTGTCGAGCAGTAGTGGGATCGCGCCCGTGAGTGAGCGGCCCGTAGCAGCCTTCCCAACACAAGCGGACCTGGTCCTTTTTTATTCTAACTAGTAACTAGTCTAATCTCCTTAATTTACATTTTGTCGTTTCATATTAGTAGTACTAATATTGGGAATATTGGGAATATTTTACTAACGTGATATTTTTTCATACACTGTTGTTTACCTCGCATAATTATAATAATAATAATAATTATCATTTATTTCAAACAAGGTACACATTACCTTACAGATTAAAAATTCTAATTATTATTCAGGTAAAAGTACATACCTACATACAAGATGACTTTAAACACAATGTTGCATTCATACATCCACCTAGTACATACAATACCTACCTAAATCAACTAATACGCACACCATTTTGCCAAAACAATATTAAGGTTGGTGAGATTACATCAATTAAAGACAATTACATACAATTACTATTTTTTACATTCATGCAAACACATTACCACAAATAGCCTTTCGAATATCGGGCACGTTCATAATATAATATATCAGGTAACATCAAAGGGTACATTGTACCAAACGTTTTAGGTCAATAAATAACTACAACTTAAGTTGACAGCGATGATTACACTAGCAAGGATATATGTCTTATTTACTAATAATGGGGAGCAGGGAAGTACAAGATATAGTGTGAGTTTGATGCACAAGGTATGAAACGATTAGTTGAAATTATGTACTTTGGGTTTTCCTTTTGTACAGGGCATGGGTTGAACAATTTTTTAATTCATCACCGAGTGAGTTCTAATGACTGGGCCTTATTATTTGCATGAATGGAGAGTTTGCACAGATTGACTCTGACTCTGGGGATATCAAAGAGAGATTTGTTTCTGATGATGTGCTCATGGGTTCTATAACATCTATCAAGGAAAAGTTTCAGCTCAATATTAGCATTTTGAAACGATGTTTTTTGCATGTAGATAGAGCATGGTAAATGTGTGGAGTGAGTGTATGTTTAGTAGTTAAAGGACTTAAATAGAGGGGCTCTGTGTTGTCCGAAGACAGAGTTTGTTATAGTTCTGATAGCAGATTTTTACTGAGTGATGATAGGCTTGAGGCAATTTGAAGTGGTTAAACCTCAAGCATAGTTACCGTATGTTACATAGAGATTGATTAGTGCGTAGTATAATGAGTGGAGAGCAGTGTGGGGAACATAATGTCTGATTTTAGAAAGTATTCCGACCATTTTTGAGACTGTTTTGGCTATGTTTTGAATGTGGGTGCTGAAGTTCGGTTACTTCTTCATGTATAGGCAAAGGAACTTCCACTTATTTTAATTGGAAATTTTAACATAGTCTATCTAAAGTTGAATCTTATTTGATGAGTTTCTGCCAAATAAAATGAACAAGGCTTTTCTATGTTTAGTGTAAGTTGTTTGTTTGTTGATATCCATGAGTGGATGTCAACCTAATATTCTCATTGGAAGAATAATAATAGATACATTGTAGTAAAATTATAAGAGTATTAATACATACATTGTAGCCTAATATGAACATTATTAATAGGTACTTTGTAGTGCAAAATTTCCGTTCAACATAACAACTATAATATGACACATATATGTCCTGCATTAGGCCTCAGATAGCGTGTAATAGGCGTAGGAAGTTTCGGGTTAGTTTAAGTTTATTTTGGAACATGCATACAAAAACGTGTCCTGTTTTTCTAAATTCAATACTATCTTTTTGAACTTTCTTGTTACCTTAAACATTGTTACGACTCTGGGTTCTTTAGATGGAAACCAGAGGTCAAAATTGAGCTTAGTAACGACAATATGGCAGGGCACGCATAGAGAGATGTAGCTGTTTGTAATCATCCCTGCCAGAAGTACGACTATTCGTGTAGCTCACAAAGCATTTAGACTCTTAAACTTGTTGTGGATTAAGTAACATTGTTATAAGTTTAACTACCCATAGAATGAGGAAAGTAGCAATATGAGGCATAAGGGGAAGATGTTTTAATGTGTATAGCTGTATGATCAATTGGGCTCTTCCCGGCACCACTCACGCATGCTGCTGGGACGGTCTTCTCTCTGCTGGCGGCTGTGTTGTTCGGACGTGCTCTCCTCCTTCCTCTTACTTCCTCTGGATTCTCTATTTTCTGTGACTTAGTTGGTTAAGTACTCCATTACTCAGTTTGTATATGTCTGGCATACCTATCGTTATATGTGTAGAGTAGTATACCTGGGGTGTAGTAAGTATATTTAAGTTGTTGTACCTGTTATGCTAACTGGGGTCCCAGTGTACCACGTGGTCCCCTACCCTAGGCTGAATCGAGTGTGTTATAGTAGAGCTTTACCCTAGCTTGTTACCAGTGTAAACCTTGTATCCTGCCTACGTGGACCAAGGCTTTTAACGTAAGATTGTGTGGTAAAGTTAGTATTAA
The DNA here is from genome assembly GCA_020271785.1 of Procambarus virginalis. NCBI lineage: Eukaryota > Metazoa > Arthropoda > Malacostraca > Decapoda > Cambaridae > Procambarus > Procambarus virginalis. Next base: position 6,906 of record WNGS01001360.1, on the reverse strand, counting down.
ATTGTTATTGGTGAGATTGTGTATGGGGGGTGTTAAGGGGTTAATAAATAAGTAAGGTTGAACAGAGTATCCCTTATTCCTGTGTGGGAGTTCAATAATCATTTCCTAGACTAACCAGGTTTAGTAGCAAGCATTTATTCTTGTGGATATTTTACTTTGGGGGCCGGGCCTTTTGTTCTCCCATATCTTGATACCTCTAGTCTACTTACCCTTACCCCTTAATAGTACCAAGTTCCCCATAGCAAGCCCACCTTATTTATAACAAGTGGTTGGCCAGTCCGGGAAGAACTATTATTGTAAAAAATTAGATCTTTGAATGCCAAAACTAAAAAATTCTTGTTTCCGCAGAACGGTTGTGTGCTAGCCTAGGGTCCAGCTCACCTGGCGTAGGACATTCATTGCACTGACTGGACACCCAACTGGATCTCTTCACGATTAAGGTTAGTGTGGCCTTGTGTTAGGGGCCGTGCAAATTTTTGTTTTTTTTTCCAATTTTAATTTTAAATTTTTCTGTGGCTAGGAGCTAAAATTTTTAGTGATGTCTTCTGACATGCAGAGACTGGCAGAGGAGCCTTCATTGGGGGAAATAAAGAAACTTACCAAGTCTAATTTAGTATTGTTAGGCAAGGAATTTGGTCTAGAATTAAATGCCGCAAATAAAAAGTGGATCTTGTTGAATGAAATACTACAACATTGTATCGATGAAGGACTATTGGCAGAGGATACTCCTTTATGCCAGCCTAGCCAAACAGAAAGTGCAGCTCATACAGAGAGAGAGTTAGCTCTAGAGTTAGCAAGAATAAAATTAGAGGAGCAAAGACTCAAAACCGAGGAGGCTAGAATTAGAGCGACTGCCCCTAGACCTCCACCTACCGGGGATTCAAACCCCAGGCATTATGAGAAGAAGCATAACTTGCCTGAATTTTCAGAGTCGGATCCTGAAAGGTTTTTCAACCATTTTCAGAGATTGGCCCTGTCCATGACCTGGCCAAAGGAAGAGTGGGTGAAAATCCTACAGGGAAGACTCAGGGGTAAAGCCCAAGATATTTTTATTAATATGCCTGACGACGAGTGTTTGATTATGATAAAGTCAGGGAACGAATTTTGAGGGCATATGAAATTACTCCTGAAGCTCACCGCCAAGCTTATCGCAACCTTAGGCCTACACACAACCAACCGTTCACGGAATTCGCGACTGATCAAAGTAGGCTGTTTGATAAATGGATTCGCTCGGCTAAAGCCGAAACATTCGAGGCATTGAAAGACTAGTTTTAAAGGAACAGTTTATAGATAGTATGCCAGACATGGTAGCTCAGTATTTAAGAGGAAGGGGAGAGTTAAATTCTAAAATAGGGGATTTGGCCAAGATGGCAGAAAACTACCAGTTGGCGGGCAAAAGGCCCAATAAAAATAATTTTACCCCACAGAGTAGCAAAACTTATACCCACAGCCAGTCCAGACCAGCTCATTCTAAACCTTTACCTAATGCACCTTCTGTTTCAGACATAACTAACCCTGTTAAATTGTTTAGCCCCACGACACTCAAGAGTGAACCGAAGGGTAATTCGGTTAGTAATGTCTCTTCTCCCCGACGTTTTTGTGGTCATTGTAAAAGTTCAACCCACCATATTAGCCGTTGTTGGCAACTGTACCCGGAAAAAAGACCCAATGCTCTCGTTGTGACACAGGGCTTGAGGCCTTCTGAAGGGTTAGGGAGTAAGACTTCCAACCCACAGTGGTTGGACCTGCTTACCCCATTCTTATCGAAAGGGAGACTACTTTTGTCTGAGGGTTCTTCCTGGAGGGACGTGGTGATCTTCCGAGACACCGGTGCCATCCAGACTTTAATTTTAGAGAGTGCTTGCAAGGTGCCAATACTCTCGACACTGGAGAGGTGGTACTGGTCGAGGGTGTCACTAGTGATACTCGAGCAGTACCCCTCCGTAAGGTTACCCTGGAATCTGATTTCCACAAGGGTATTTGTACAGTCGGAGTCACTTCGTACCTACCTTTCCCTAATGTTGATGTAATATTGGGTAATGATTTAGCAGGGGATAAGGTAGGGGACTCCAGACTGCCTGTTATGTTGCCTAACCCAAAGGTTTGCCTGGATTCACCCACCGCAGAGGATAATGTTGTGTACCCTGCGTGCGTGGTGACTAGGTCTATGGGACTTAAATGTAAGGGCAGCCCTGTGCTTGCCAAGGTGGTAAATCCCAAGGACACGAGGGACCTTCCGAGTGGTGAAAGCCCAGTGGACCTTGCGGACACATTCATGGCCCGACTCGATGACGGGGCCGAGGACATTGTGGAGAGCCTGCCACCCCGCCTACCGAGAGTAGTGGGGAGGTGGAGGAGAACACTGTTGAGCCTCGGCCAATGGCATCTGACCAAGGCCTGGATGCCTCCTTGAGTGAGTTACAAAAAGCTGACCCCAGTCTTGCAGATTGTCACGAGACAGCCGTCTCTAGGGAGGAAATTGTAGACGCAGCAACTGGGTACTACTACAATGATCGGATTTTGATGAGAAAATGGAGACCTCAGAGTGCTCCCTTGTCAAATGAGTGGGAGGTAGTCCACCAGGTTATGTTGCCGACCTGCTATAGAGAAAGAGTTTTGTCAGCTGCCCATGATGATCCTATGGGGGGACATCAAGGCATTAATATTACCTATCACAAAATCTGCAAGTACTTTTTCTGGCCCAAGCTGAAAAGCGATGTGGCCAAATTTTGTAATGCATGTATTGCTTGTCAACTTGTTGGGAAACCAAACCAGACTCCACCTAAAGCTCCTCTTAAGCCTATTGTCGTGCCGGAGGAACCATTTTCTCATGTGGTAATGGACTGTGTTGGTCCATTACCTAGAACTAAGTCTGGTAATATTTACTAATTACGATGATGTGTATCACGACTCGTTACCCAGAGGCTTTTGCTGTAAGGAACATCCGAGCAAAGACTGTTGTTGCTCGTATGTTGCAATTTTTTTCCACTTTTGGACTGCCTCGGGTTGTACAGACTGACAATGGTACTAACTTTAAGTCTGATATTTTTGAACAATTTTGTAAGGACCATGGAATAACTCATAAGGTTTCCAGCCCATACCATCCACAGAGTCAGGGGGTCATTGAAAGGTTCCATCTAACTCTGAAGCAGATGTTGAAGACATCGTGCGAGAGTTCCCATACCTTCTGGGACGAGAACTTGCCGTATGTTTTGTTTGCTGCTAGGGAGGGGTTGCAAAGTTCACTGGGTTGTTCTCCTTTTGAGTTAGTCTTTGGCCATAAAGTTCGTGGACCCTTGCAAATGTTACAGGAGAATCTGTTAGGGAACGTAACGTTAACCGAAGGTTCGGCTTTCTTTGCGCAACACCACCAGAGACTCAAGGACTGCAAGGCTGCGGCACTAAAGTATCTTGGGAAGGCCCAAGAGAATATGAAAGAACGGAACGATGCCAAGGCTAAGTTGCGGGTATTTCAGCCCGGTGACCCTGTCCTGGTACTAAAGCCTCGACTGGGGAGCACTATGTCCCACAAGTACGAGGGCCCCTACATTGTGACAGAGAAGACTGGGGACCTCACGTACAAAGTAAGACACTCTGATAAGCGTAAACAGGTAATGCTCGTACACGTGAATCGGCTGAAGAAGTTCCAGGGCCCCAGGCCCATTGCACTAACCAATGTTTCCATTTCCAGTGAGGGAGGGGATGATTGTTCTGGGGACCCAACTAATCTCATTCTCAATAATTCTAGTTCTGTGAATGCTGTGGAGGAGGGACTGTCCCATTTGCAGATGTCCCAACGTGACGAGGTGCAGTCGTTGCTTGACGAATTCTCCAGTCTGTTCGGGGAGGTCCCGACCCAGACTGATGCCATTTACCATGATGTCGAGTTGACGGACTACACCCCCATTCGCCTTCAACCCTATCGGATGAGTCCGGAAAAGAAGGCCATCGTCCGTAAGGAGGTCGACTTCTTGCTCCAGCACGGCCTCATCAGGCCGAGCCAGGGCTCTTGGTGCTCGCCCTGCCTTTTGGTCCCCAAACCAGATGGCTCCTGGCGATTATGCACCGATTATCGGCAGCTCAACAAGGTGACCATAGTGGACGCCTATCCGTTGCCACGTCTCGAGGACTGTATCGACGAAATCGGGAACGCCACGTACGTATCGAAATTCGATCTATCGAGAGGGTACTATCAAATCCCTCTCACTGAACGTGCTAAACAACTAACGGCGTTTGTGACCCCCGAGGGTGTGTTTGAGTATCAAGTGTTACCATTCGGCTTGCGTAATGCCCCTGCCACGTTCCAGAGGCTAATGAACTCTTTGCTCGCTAATGTGCCAAATTGTCGGGCGTATTTAGATGATATTGTGCTTTTTGATATTAATTGGGCTGACCACATAGCTAGGTTACGCCAGTTGTTCACAGTGTTGAAACATGCAAATCTAACTTTAAATGCTAAAAAGTGTCATTTTGGCCAAGGCACAGTGACGTACCTCGGTTATGAAGTGGGCCAAGGAAAAGTGTTACCTCGACAAGACAAAATTAGTGCTATTCTGGACTATCCAGTGCTCAGGTCTAAAAAGGACATTCAACGATTTATCGGTATGTGTGCGTACTACCGACGCTTTTGTCAGAACTTTTCCAGTGTGGCCACTCCTCTCACAGATTTGTTGCGGAAGGCCGTTAAATTTAAGTGGTCATCGGACTGTGCAGAGGCATTTAAAAACTTGAAATTGATCTTAGCTTCCGCCCCAGTGCTTGCTAGTCCAAGGTTCGACCGTCCGTTTAAAATTCAAGTTGACGCGTCTGACTCGGGTGCTGGTGCAGTGTTGTTGCAAACTGGGGATGATAAAGTGGAACACCCAGTATATTATTACTCTGTGAAATTTGACAAGGCGCAGCGCAATTATTCGGTGATAGAAAAAGAGGCGTTGGCGCTTGTGCTAACTTGCAAAAAGTTCGAAGTGTACCTCACAGGTAATATAGTGGAAGTGTACACGGACCATAACCCATTAGTTTTCATGAATCAGATGAAGCAGAAAAATAAGCGCATCCTCAGGTGGGCATTGTACCTACAGGACTTTAATCTATCTATTATCCACCTACCGGGCCGGCTCAACGTGATAGCCGACGCTCTGTCCCGCTTGCCTGAGTAACATTCATCTGAGCCGCAGGAAGCCATACCAAATGTCATGCTTTAGTTATTTTTTTTTAGGTTCTCCTGTGACATTAAATATCCCGTGTCCAATTTATTTACTTCCTTTTGTTTTTTTGTTTGTTTTTTGTGTATGTTTTTTTTCTTTCAGAGAATTCACTTGTAATTTTTTTTTGACAGAAATTGTTGTTTGGTTGATTTTCTATTATGTCATGGATGTCCATTTTATTCTGTATACTCTTACAAAAAAATATGACTACTATTCTAGTAGTCACATTTTTTTTTTCTCTGAAGGGGGGAGGAGTGTTACGACTCTGGGTTCTTTAGATGGAAACCAGAGGTCAAAATTGAGCTTATTAACGACAATATGGCAGGGCACGCATAGAGAGATGTAGCTGTTTGTAATCATCCCTGCCAGAAGTACGACTATTCGTGTAGCTCACAAAGCATTTAGACTCTTAAACTTGTTGTGGATTAAGTAACATTGTTATAAGTTTAACTACCCGTAGAATGAGGAAAGTAGCAATATGAGGCATAAGGGGAAGATGTTTTAATGTGTATAGCTGTATGATCAATTGGGCTCTTCCCGGCACCACTCACGCATGCTGCTGGGACGGTCTTCTCTCTGCTGGCGGCTGTGTTGTTCGGACGTGCTCTCCTCCTTCCTCTTACTTCCTCTGGATTCTCTATTTTCTGTGACTTAGTTGGTTAAGTACTCCATTACTCAGTTTGTATATGTCTGGCATACCTATCGTTATATGTGTAGAGTAGTATACCTGGGGTGTAGTAAGTATATTTAAGTTGTTGTACCTGTTATGCTAACTGGGGTCCCAGTGTACCACGTGGTCCCCTACCCTAGGCTGAATCGAGTGTGTTATAGTAGAGCTTTACCCTAGCTTGTTACCAGTGTAAACCTTGTATCCTGCCTACGTGGACCAAGGCTTTTAACGTAAGATTGTGTGGTAAAGTTAGTATTAAATTGTTATTGGTGAGATTGTGTATGGGGGGTGTTAAGGGGTTAATAAATAAGTAAGGTTGAACAGAGTATCCCTTATTCCTGTGTGGGAGTTCAATAATCATTTCCTAGACTAACCAGGTTTAGTAGCAAGCATTTATTCTTGTGGATATTTTACTTTGGGGGCCGGGCCTTTTGTTCTCCCATATCTTGATACCTCTAGTCTACTTACCCTTACCCCTTAATAGTACCAAGTTCCCCATAGCAAGCCCACTTTGTTCATAACAATATTCTACCCACTTCAGACTCCGCTCCAATATAGAAGCATCAAGAAATATGGGTCAATAGGCCCTTGCAGTTACTTCCATTCTCCCTTTAATTACCCAATATTACCCAATATTTCGTGTTCTATCTTGTTTGAAAGTTTGTTTTCACCTCATCCAAACTGTTGTAGCATATCACCTCACCCAAATGCAGGTATATATATGAAAAGCCGTTTAAATTATAGCATAGTAGAACTCTGTTAGTGTTTGCAGGTTATAGTTGTGTGTGAATAAACTAAAGTCTTTGAAAATGTAATAAGTTATTACGAAACGCTTCAAGTGTTGCGTCAGACTAGAAATATAAATGAATTTGGCGAACTGATTTTTCATTACCATCGACAGTGAAAAGAAACATAAGAAATATTGAGAAAATTCGTGTTAGAATTATTATCTTACTTTTCGGTCATATTTAATAATATATGTCTACAGGAAAGACTGCTACCAAAATATACTAATATATATATTTATATATA
>WNGS01001359.1:0-10891 GCA_020271785.1 Procambarus virginalis | reverse complement strand
GTGTGTTATTAACTAAGTAGGCTACTGCACCATGTGCTTTGCCAGAGGCATTGCAGAACACATGTAAATCAGTGGGTATGTTTTGTCCTAAGGCATTGCGAGGAAATTTCAGAACATCTAATTGATTAAAATCCATTGAGTGTGTCTGCCATTTGTCTTGCAGCTCAATTGGCAATGGATCATCCCATCCCATATTTTTCTGCCAGCATTCCTGCATGAGGAATTTGCCCCTTAATAAAATAGGACTAAGCAAGCCCAAAGTGTCAAATGGTTGACTGACATATGAGAGCAATTTTCTCATGGTTAGGGGTGATTTATTTGTTAATTTAACACTTTCGCTCGGGCATGACGCAGCATTGCGTCATCCGTTTACTGGCGGTGCTGCCGGGCATGACGCAGCATTGTGTCATCCACTTTAAATAATCGCCAAAAATCAGGTTTTTATCCGATTTTTTGGGGACTGGTTTTAAAATGCGCCCTATGTCTTCCCTACACGCCTATGTCATGTTCAACACACAATAGTACAAACATTTGTGGGCAGGAATTGGGAGTTTAGCTGGAAGGCGTCTGGGCGCTCACTCGCGGCTAACGTGGCCGTCTTCAACTCGTCGGCGGTTGGAGCGTGACCAGGTTTTTATTTTATATGCATTGTTCCTCTAGAGAATTTTATTGCGAACCCATTGAGACCAAAATGAAAGACCTAGGACGAAAATTGAGGTGACCAGAGTGAAAATAGTGAAAACATTTTATCGCTTTCGCGCGCTCCTGGGTAACTCGTTCGCACTTTCTCTGTTTGCTGCGGGTAATTAGCCAGGCTTTTGGAGTTTATATGCATTTAGTGCTGTAGAGAATTCTATTGCGAACACAATGATAACAAATTTAATCTCGTAGAACGAGAATTGAGGTGACAAAGTTGAAGAGAGTATACACTTTACGGAATTAACGCGCGCTCCCGTGACACGCCGGGACCCACTACGCACAGTTGAGAGGTGGCGAGCGGGGTGAGCCAAAGTGTTAATACTGACTTGACATTCATGTCGTTGGTGATTGTGTTCCATTCCATACCTATAACTTTTAATTGATTGGGTATCTGATAATCTTGAAACTTTCTCGTTGATCTGGTTTAATTGTTTATTATTTGAGGCTCATGATTGTAGAGGCATATTGGCTCCTAGTAACTCACGGTTAGTCTCATGGTAAATTTCTACCAATTTAGTTTCATTATTAGTGGGTCCCTGGAAGTTGTCCACGTACAGGTTGTTACTGATCTCAGCTTTATAGGGGACTATCTGACTTCTTCAAATGTGTATCCAACGTAGCTTGAAGAAGAAAAAGTGAAGAGATTGCCCCAAATAGCACGGAAGCAAACTGGTAGGTGATGACGTCACTATTAGGATCCAGTGGATCCGTGACCCAGAGAAATTTAGTAAAATTACAATCCTCTTCTTGTAGGCCAACTCTTAAGAAGGCTTTACTGATATCTGCAGTATAAGCGTAAATACCAGAGCGGAATCGCAGTAGTACATCTTGTAGCTGTGTTAGGCTAGGTCCAGTTTGTAGACACTCATTCATGACATTCAATGACTGTGTGCCTTTATTTTGGTACTGCAGTTAAAGACGATACGTATTGGTGTCGTCACTGACTCTTTCACTACAACGTGGCGAGGTAAATAGTGACCTGTTTTATGGTCATCATTATCAACAACTTCAATAAATTTACTATGGAGTTGTTGTTGCATCAATTGGTGATACAAATTTAATTTATCAGGTTGTTTCTGCTGTAATGATCTGGCGCTTAGATCATTGGTTCTCCCTTTCTTCTCCCTCCTCCTTTCTCCCTTTCTTCTCCCTTCTCCCTTGCTCCCTTCCCCCTTCTCCCTTTCTTCTCCCTTCCCTTCTTCCCCCGTGGGCCATCCCCATCTTTCGTCAAGGGTCATAAAGCTTGAAGCCACTGCTCCCCTCGGCCTCCCGTCATCGGCATGGTCAGTGACAAATTTTAGTTCAAATACTCAAGGGCCAATAAAACTTGTGTTCTCAAATTTCGGGCAGCCGGCGAAAGCCAACCGTCCTGTGGGTCTTCCTGTTTTACCGTGGGAACGGTGCAGGAGCCTACGGGAGTAAAACAGAACTTTCAGAAACAAGGCCTATGCCCCAGGACCTAAGGGACGGGGCTAGTCAAGAATTGTCTGGTCTGAGAGTGACACTCTGCGCTCATTGGTTGAGTAGAAAGGCAGTCTCAAGAGTGCCTGCCATGCCATTGGCTCAGTTCTAGTTCACCCAGTTATGTTTAAATCCATTGGCCTAGGCTTGGGAGAGGCGGAGTTAATTTGGGCCTAGGAGTGTGGTAGCATTTTTTAAGAGAGAATTCAGTGTGTCTGGGGAGTTTCAACTTAAAGGTACAGGTCAACTGACCTGCGGACCGCCATTCAACATCTTTTGGCAAGTTGCAGTATTGAAAGGTAATTGTGCTCCACTGTTCTTGTATGTCGGTATTACTATCCATTGCTTCTCTTTTTTTGGTAGGTGTTATTAGAGTAGGCTATATTTCAATTGTGATTTAAATATACAGTTACAATAATAAAATAATTGTTAATGTCATTTGGTGAGTTATCTGTCCCCTTGTGTTGGTCTATGTTATTCATCCCGGTGATTTTCATGTGCTGTGTTGGGAAATTCCCCTGTGTTTCTCCATCTTAGGAATTAAAGTCAATCGAGAATCTCCCGTTCAGTCCAGTAAGATTAAATTATTAATTCATTCAATTTCAATCACTGGTCCATTGAGTTCCCTGATTATCGAGTCCCTTCCTTCCTGGGGACCAATAATTATAGACACATTCATTCATTTGGAAGGTGGTGGCAGTGTATAAAGGTAAGAAGATTAATAATCCCTATTCCTTGTGATATTCCTCATTTAATATTCAGCTTATATTCGTGACAGTCCAGCGAGGGGTCATACTGGTCCGTTAATAGTGTTTGCTGGTTTTTAAGTGTGGACAGGGTATTACAATAAAGATATTACGATATATTACAATGGTGATATAACGGGTTATTACAATGGTGCGAGCGGTGGTCCAATAAATTGTGGGTGTGTTCACTTTATTGGGGGTCCCGCGCGCTGGCCGCTTGGCTTCGTTGCTGTTTGTATGTTTAAGCGGCTCGCGATTTCGTTGCTCGGAGCCACACGTATGTTAAGTGTTATGATTTAGTGCGTCATACGGGAAACTGAGAGAGTTTGGGGTATGCGTTTCGCTCTGAAATCTATGGACAGAAATTAGTTCTCGTTTCTCTGCATAGCTTTCAGGGGTGTGCAACACAGTTATATGTTGTACAGCAATCTGTTCGGCAGGTTGTCTGGGAAATTATCAGGGAAGGACGCTTACTGGTAATTTCTGAGGTTACTAAGAGGTGCCTCGAGTTCTAGGTTTTAACGGGAAGGTCGCAGACGGCGTACTGACGCCTAGAGTGTGGCTGAGTTATCATCATAGAGGGAGTCATGTTTTGCAGCGAGGCTGACTTCAAACATTCTAGTCTGGAATTGTGTCTTAGGGAGGACGGCCGATAGTGTGGATGTTTTTTCCCCAAGGGCGGGTCAGACGTAGCTTCCGGTCGTAGCTCAGCGAGGAACAATCGTAATTAATCATCACGAGAGGAGTCTTAAAATTAGTAAGAGTAGTCATTACAATAGTTCAGCAGATGTTTTTAGGAGACGTTACAAAGTACTAAATTAAGTTCCCTGTATATTAAGTTCCCTTTCAGGTTAGCATCCCTGCGTTAGTTACGTTTCCCTCCATTGGTTAAGTATTCCCCCTTGTTAGGTAATTTTCGTATATATGTGTTACTATTTTCTAAGTATTTGTTTTACATTTTTAATTCTGGAGTTTGTGTACATGTATGCAGTATCAATTCTCTGGGAGAATTACAAAGGTGAGTGGTTTACTGTTTTCAAGTGAAGTGAAGTGCATTAAAGTGAATTCGTGTATTCGTTAATTCAGTGAAAATCGTTGAAAATTGTTGTGATATATTTCAAAGTCGCTTGGAAAATCTCAGTTTTTGGGAATAAATTCTAATTTTGTGTCTAGCCATACGATCATTGGGTCGTCAGTGTTAATTCAAGTGTGCGATTAAAGTGATCCGAGTTAGAACTTTGAGAGACCAAAAGTCGATTTTTGGTCATTTAAGCGAATTAGTGTTGGGACTCTGATTTTTTTCTAGCGGTTCTCAGCGCTCAGTGAGGCAGCGCTCAGTAATTGTTTGCGCTCAACCAAGTGTCTAAGTGTCTCGCGAGTGGTATAGTCAGGTCAAGTGATAAGCAAACTACACGCCGGTATTTAATTATAATTTTGAGAAAAGAAATACTTGGTTAATTAAGGATTAGTGCGGAGTCTACTTTCTGAGGATTCGACTTCGTGACAGTGTGCGCGTTTTTAATTTTTGTATACTTACCAACGTGTCCAAGTGTCCAGTGAGTGTTATATTCGGTCAAGTAACAAGTCTCCTACGCGCCAGTATTTAATTTATAATTTTGGGAAAATAATTACTAATTTTTAATTAAGGTTCAGCGCGACTCTGTCTAGTTGGAGTGTCGCGGCTATGTGTTAATTTCTCAGTAATCTTCTACGCGAGTGGCAGTGCCCAGTGTATGCTATGTAAACATCGAGTGCATTCAGTAACGTAAATAAGTGATTTATCATTCATTTTTGTTTAATTAATAAATACTTATAATTATATGTGAGCGCCGTTGTCAACGTCGGGCGTTAAGAATTTAATAATTGTTGAAGATTTAAACATCGCGCCAGTGTTAAATTAACGATAACGTTCATTCAATTCTAGCGCGCCTAAGATTTACTAGAAAATTTGAAAATTTAGAAAATTTGAGAAATTCAGTTCGCGTAGTGTGGTGTTAATTGTGCGCTGTTAATCAAGACAGATTATTTTCGATAAATAAAACAGAGTTGAAACGAAATTATTTACAATAAATTCAGTGTAGTTCCTTTCGCGATAATATTCATATTATCAGTATAATTTCAGTATATTTTGTTCAAGAATTTGGTAATTATCAATATTTTCTAGATTTATATTGGTCTTGCATTTAGAGACAAGAAATTTTTACTTTAATTCTTTTTATAATTGCGTTACCAGTCCATCGAGTGTCAAATAAATATAGTAAACTAATTACATTTTATCAAGATTAATTGTAGTAATTTCCTGGCGTTTAATAACTTAACGTAACGTAACCTACTTTTTTTTAGTGTATTTGTGCGCGTGTATTTTATTCAACACCGTATACAGTGGTTTTTTTCAAGTAAATAAATGCTAGTCGATGCCGTCGTGGATTCTATCTGTTTGCGTAGGAATTTTACGAATGCGAGACGAGGTTAATAAGACACGATAATTCCATTCATTGGGAGAGTGTAGTCAGCGAGATTCTGCCGCCGACAGCTGTCATCGTCTGTCAACGAGCTTAGGTGATTTATGGTTTTCACTGGGGCTGTGGAACGCGGTGAACGACATGAATGAAAGATAGTTCCGGTCTAGATGTTCAAGAGGTTTAACGTAATAGGTTAGGAGATACCTTCGGAGATTATTGATCAAGTGATTAGTTGTTGAAATCGGGGTTGTGGTAAAATTTCACCCTGATCCGACGACGGGTCTTGAAGTTACGTTTTGGGGTGAAAATGGTTTTTAGCAATGAATGGACAATGTATGCAGACACAACCTCCCCAATACCCCATCCTTACCCAACCTCAAACCCTCCCTACCTACAACCCCCAACCTCAAACCCTCCCTACCTACAACCCCGTTCCCCAACCTTACCTCCAGGCCAACCCATGTCCACCCCAATCCCTGGCAGACCCATACCAACCCCAGCCAAATACCACCCAAACCCTTGTCGACGCATTATTGGAATTGTGGAAAACTACAATTCCCTCTCAACCCCCACCCTTACAACCCCCTGTTTACAATCCCCCTCCACAACCCACCCCTGGCCTTCCCTCACCCTCCTTCTCATCCCCCCAACTCACCCAACCCACCCCTCCTGTTACCCACCCTACCCCCTCCATTAACCCTACACCTTGCTCCTCACCTCCCCTCCACCCCTCTACCCCTCCTACCCCCATTCCTGGTGTCGCCTCTACAGAAGTTGCTGGGGAATGTAGCCAGCGGGCTTCTGGGACGCGAAAAATTGATGAAATTTGTTGGAAGTGTCATGGCCGAGGCCATTACAGGTATGCGTGCACGAGCACACGGGTCAAGGATGACCCAGAACAGGTCAGTACGTTGGGTGGCAGACCTACGTTTGAGATGACGGTTGAAGGTGTGAGATTGACAGTTTTTGTGGACACCGGAAGTCAAGCAACTCTCATTAAAAAGTCAGCCTTCAGCACACTTAAAGAGACACGCCTTAAGCGTTGTGGGAAGCATTTAACAGCAGTGAATGGTCAACATATTAATATCTTGGGCCAGGCCACTCTTAATTTTGAAGTGGGTAAGGGAGAAGCTTACCCACACAATTGCACGATTGTCGAGAATCTTGCATTCCCTGGTCAGGTTTTGTTGGGAATGGATTTTCTGGGACGAGTTAACTTTTCGTTGTCTGCTCAACAGGGATCAAGGAAGTGCAGATTGAAGTTGGGCCAGGTAGTTTATCCCATTAAAATGGTAGATCATCCACCAGTAATTGCTTCCATTAGTAAGAAACAGAAGTACAACATTCACTACCCTAAGTTGTTGTTTAAGTCTCTTCCAGACACAGATAAGAAATCATGTGGGTTACATGCCTTGGTGAAACAATGTTGCCCACCATTCAGTAAAATTCCTTAAAGTATCAGTGGGACGTCACATTGCACCAGGTACCACCCTTCAGGTGGCTGGGAGATGTGACAGGTTGTTGATCCCTCATCATTTGATCACAGTGCTTGATAAAGGTGCTCTCATTCCAGTTGTCAATCTCTCGCACAAAACCTATCGTTTCAGGGCAGGTGATAGGGTGTCTCAGGCTACAGTTGTAGAAAATACAGGAATTTTTCAGTATCAAAGCCAGGAGGAGATGCCAGCCACCACAGCACAATGTAGTGCGCTGAATGTTAAAGATCATAGTACACAGGGTAAACACAAGACCGAGACAGGGAAAAGTAGTAATACTCAGGAAGTTGATAAGTTAATCTCCGCTCTAGATTTGCAACATGTGCAACAGTCAGATAGGAAACTTTTGAGAGGGATTTTACGTAAATTCCCTAGACTGTTTGCAACAGAAGACGATCAAATCGGGCTTCTGGATAGGATCGAACATGTTATTCCTACAGGTGATCATCCTCCTATTTACACCCGTCAATGGAGGCTTCCGGAACGGGCGAAGGAAGTAATTAGGGATGAGTGTCAGAAGATGTTGAGACAGAATGTGATAGAGCCTAGTACATCACCATGGTTGTCGCCAGTAGTGTTGGTACGTAAACCAGATGGTAGTTATAGGTTTTGTGTTGACTACCGAAAGATAAATGAAATTACTAAAGGTGATGTGTATCCTTTGCCACGGATACAAGAAATATAGATCAGTTTGGGGCAGCTAAATACTTTTCCACTCTGGATGCGAAATCTGCGTATTGGGCCATACCAGTAGCTGAGAAAGATAGAGAGAAGACCGCCTTCTCTGATGGGGTTCATACTTATCAATTCAAGCGGATGCCTTTCGGGTTAAAAACAGCGCCTTCATCATTTCAGAGGGCTATTAATTATATCCTCAGTCCAGTCTGGGAGAGGCACTCATTAGCGTACCTGGATGATGTGGTTATCTACTCCAGGACGTTCGATGAGCACTTACGAGATTTGACTGAGACGTTGACACTGTTAGATAAGGCGGGCTTCAAACTTAACGTGAGTAAGTGCACTCTGGCGTCTCAGAAATTCAAGTTTCTGGGATTCCAGGTGAGCACAGATGGTATCCGACCTGACCCCGACTCCTGTCGTGCCATTGCTGATATGCCAACACCTAAGACAGCAAAGGATGTTCGAAGGTTTCTGGGGGCAGCCGGATATTTCCGTCGCCACATAGAGGGTTTTGCAAGTACAACAGCACCGTTAACTGAGCTTACTAAGAAAAATGCTAAATTCGTTTGGAAACCTGAGCATGATAACGCTTATGCAAAATTAAAAAGTCAACTCATTACAACCCCAGTATTGGCAGTACCTGATTTTGATAAGGAGTGGGAAGTACACACTGACGCCAGTGGTATAGCTATTGGTGGGTGCTTAATGCAACGTGATAATGACAATCTTCCTCACCCTGTAGCATATTTCAGCAGGAAGGTTAAGGGTCCGGAGGTCCGCTATTCTGCAACGGATAGGGAAGCTTTGGCTGTGGTAGAAAGTGTTAGGTACTTTGAACCGTATCTTTCCAACGTCACTTTGTCATTTATACAGATCACAGAGCTTTAACTCATATTTTTAAGAAAAGAACTAAGTGCCCTCGCATGTCACGTTGGTCTCATGAACTAGCTGCTCACTCGTTCCAAATACTTTACAAGCCTGGCCATCACATGTTGTACCAGACACTTTGAGTAGAAACATTGCTACTATTAATGTAAATCTTAATATTGAAATATTTCCAGCGAGAAAATGCGAGAATTCCAGATGAACGAACCAAGGTGGAAAGAAATTATTGAACTTTTAGAGGGAGGAAAATATCCGTCAAAGAAAAGTAATTTAGCAATTCATGATTTTGAAATGAAGGATGGGGTCTTATTTTATGTAAAGGGACAGAAGGATCGTGCAGTTTTTCAGCTGGTTATCCCAGAGGTATTGAAGAAGTCAGCGTTGAAACTCGCGCATGCGTCTAAGATTGCAGGTCATCCGGGGATTTTAAAACTCACATGAAAGCCAAGTCACTCTTTTTCTTCCCCGGTATGTTAACAGAGGTCATTAACTTCGTTAAGTCCTGTGGTCATTGTCAAAGGAGGAAAGGTACCCTTAAGGTACAAGCTCCATTGCAAGAATTCCCAGAAATTTTGGAACCTTTAGATCGGGTGGGGGCTGATCTGATTGATCTGCATCACAGTCATTCAGGAAACCGTTACGTATTGGTGTTGGTAGACCACCTTTCCAGGTACACCACACTGATTGCATTGCCTCAGAAAGATTCACGAACTGTTGCAAAGGCGTTCTTAGATAGGTTTGTCACTGTATTCGGTCCCCCTAAAGTATTAGTTTCTGACCGAGGTCAGGAATTTAATGGGAATATTTTCAGAGAAGTATGTAAAATTGTAGAAACCACTTCAGCATTCACTACGGCTTATCACCCTCAGGCTAACGGTATGACAGAACGGACGAATCGATCAGTTAAAGATATGCTTGCAATTCTTGCAGAGCATGATGTCAATTCGTGGGACGAACACCTCCCCTATGTCCAGTTTGCTCTGAACACTGCCATCCATCAGTCATTAACACCCAACCCCTTTTTGTTCACAGGTCATTCATGTAATTTCCCATCAGGTCTGCTTAACAGACATAATATGCATATGGGGAAGACTACCCATCAGAAGTTGTAAATAAGATGAAAAATGCATGGAGAATTGCAGCTAGGGCTTCCAAGACAGCACGAGATCGCTATGCTCAGCATTGACAAAAAGGTACGACCCCTTGAATTGAAAGTCGGGAGTCTTGTTTTGAGAGTTAATGAGGCGGCTCCCGCCAATCAGAGTAGGAAACTTGCACCTAGATGGCGGGGCCCTTACCGAGTAATTGAAAGAAAAGGTCCGGTTAATTTTGTTATTAACCCTTCAATTGCGCATCGCATCATATGATGCGTTGACCGACTTGCAGAAAATGCGCATCGCATCATATGATGCGTTGGAGTACTACGCAGATTTAAACGGCCCGCGGATACACGGGGTTCACCACACCTTCATCAGGGCTCTTGTAAACAGACGCCATTTAAAAAAAAAACGGGGCCAAACTCCCGGGTGTTAGGGCCTCAGTATCGAGTAAGCTACCAAGCCTGACGCACGCAGCATGAGCTCACAGCACTGCTGTTCAGCTTGTGACCACAGCATCGCCTAAAAATGCATAATATACTTGTTCATGCTTTTATGTAGCGATAATATTATTACAGAAGACCCCTGACTGTGATAAAACTGACCATGGGTCTGATAATAAGAGGATTGTGATGATATTTAGCGCTGTGCTCCATGGAGGGAGGAGTAATGCTGTGGGAGGGAGGGTGGGTGGCGTTGTTATCTGACTGTGTGTGGCCACCTTTTATTGACTGCACTCACCATACCAGCTTAGTGGTCGTTATGGTGAACACAAATGTAGATACTTATATAAACGTGTGTATAGAGAGTATAAACAGCAAGAGTAGGAGGTTGGGAGCCGCCATTTTGGTGAGAGGAGCGTCGTCTGCAGGAATTATCGTGTGTTTACTGGTGATCACGTCTTTGGGCACCATACCAGTTTACTTGTACAAGTTGGTGAATAAAACCGGTAGATATTTATATATAATGTGTGTATATAGCGTAATAACACCACAAGCAGTATTGTTGGAGGAGAAATATTAGTGCGTGTGGCCTTGAGGGCGGCAGCCATCAGCTGACTGTGAGGTCCATCAGTGGCAGTGGCAGCCAGTGGCGGGCTGCCACTGCCACTCAGCATACCAACTTAGTGGTTCGTTATGGTGAACACGAATGTAGATACTATATATAGCGTCTGTATATAGTGAATAAAAGCAAAAACAGTATTGTGGGAGGGAATGTGGGCGAGTCAGATGACTTGAGGGAGGGCGTGAGTGGCTGGCTGGTACACGGCGGTCACTCCTCGTACTTTTTGACTCATAATAGCAACTTAGGTTCGTTATGGTGAACAAAACATGCAGATACTTATATATAACCTGTGTATATAG
>WNGS01001358.1:0-12445 GCA_020271785.1 Procambarus virginalis | reverse complement strand
CTCAGTCAACACTCCCACCAGCGGCCTCACATCCTCAGTCAACACTCCCACCAGCGTCCTCACACCTCAGTCAACACACCCAACACTCCCACCAGCGTCCTCACACCTCAGTCAACACTCCCACCAGCGTCCTCACACCTCAGTCAACACACCCAACACTCCCACCAGCGTCGTCACACCTCAGTCAACACACCCAACACTCCCACCAGCGTCCTCACACCTCAGTCAACACCCCAACACTCCCAACAGCGTCCTCACACCTCAGTCAACACACCCACCAGCGTCCTCACACCTCAGTCAACACACCCAACACTCCCAACAGCGTCCTCACACCTCAGTCAACACTCCCACCATCGTCCTCACTCCTCAGTCAACACACCCAACACTCACACCATCGTCCTCACACCTCAGTCAACACTCCCACCAGCGTCCTCACACCTCAGTCAACACACCCACCAGCGTCCTCACACCTCAGTCAACACACCCAACACACTCCCACCAGCGTCCTCACACCTCAGTCAACACACCCACCAGCGTCCTCACTCCTCAGTCAACACTCCCACCAGCGTCCTCACTCCTCAGTCAACACACCCACCAGCGTCCTCACTCCTCAGTCAACACTCCCACCAGCGTCCTCACTCCTCAGTCAACACACCCACCAGCGTCCTCACTCCTCAGTCACACACCCACCAGCGTCCTCACTCCTCAGTCAACACTCCCACCAGCGTCCTCACTCCTCAGTCAACACACCCACCAGCGTCCTCACTCCTCAGTCAACACTCCCACCAGCGTCCTCACTCCTCAGTCAACACACCCACCAGCGTCCTCACTCCTCAGTCAACACACCCACCAGCGTCCTCACTCCTCAGTCAACACTCCCACCAGCGTCCTCACTCCTCAGTCAACACACCCACCAGCGTCCTCACTCCTCAGTCAACACTCCCACCAGCGTCCTCACACCTCAGTCAACACACCCAACACTCCCACCAGCGTCCTCACACCTCAGTCACACACGCAACACTCCCACCAGCGTCCTCACACCTCAATCAACACACCCAACACTCCCACACGTCCTCACCCACCTCAGTCAACACACCCAACACTCCACCAGCGTCCTCACACTCAGGTCAACAAACGCAACACTCCCACCAGCGTCCTCACACCTCAGTCAACACACCCAACACTCCCACCAGCGTCCTCACACCTCAGTCAACACTCCCACCAGCGTCCTCACACCTCAGTCAACCACACCCACACTACCACCAGCGTCCTCACAACCTCAGTCAACACACCCAACACTCCCACCAGCGTCCTCACACCTCAGTCAACACACCCAACACTCCCACCATCGTCCTCACACCACAGTCAACACTCCCACCAGCGTCCTCACACCACAGTCACACACCCAACACTCCACCAGCGTCCTCACACCTCAGTCAACACACCCAACACTCCCACCAGCGTCCTCACACCACAGTCAACACACCCAACACTCCCACCAGCGTCCTCACACCTCAGTCAACACTCCCACCACTCCCACCAGCGTCCTCACACCACAGTCAACACACCCAACACTCCCACCACGTCCTCACACCTCAGTCAACACACCCAACACTCCCACCAGCGACCCTCACACCTCAGTCACACACCCAACACTCCCACCAGCGTCCTCACACCTCAGTCAACACTCCCACCAGCGTCCTCACACCTCAGTCAACACATCCAACTTCTTTTTTAGTTAAAAGTGCTTTGGAAACACTTACATTTGTGCAAAACCTTGACATACGTCATAGGAACAGTGGCATCACGACCCAATTAGACCCCAATTTTCTCCTCGATGATTCACACAGGCTATGGCGCTAAATGTTTATTAGTAAATTTAATTATTATTAAATTTAATATTATTATATTCAATTATAAATAATATATGAATGTATAACAAGGGTATATAATATAAGATCAAAGATTTACTCAGAACCTTTTGATACCATTACCGTTGTGAGAGAGTAATGCCCCGTAATACACAGTCATAATACAGTCATTACAGTCGTAATACAGCCAGTAATGCCCCGTAATACACAGCCAGTAATGCCCCGCAATACACAGCCAGTAATGTACTGTAATACACAGCCAGTAATGTACTGTAATACACAGCCAGTAATGTACTGTAATACACAGCCAGTAAAGTACTGTAATACACATCCAGTAATGTACTGTAATACACAGCCAGTAATGCACTGTAATACACAGCCAGCAATGCACTGTAATACACAGCCAGTAATGTACTGTAATACACAGCCAGTAATGCACTGTAATACACAGCCAGTAATGTACTGTAATACACAGCCAGTAATGCCCCGTAATACACAGCCAGTAATGCCCCGTAATACACAGCCAGTAATGCACTGTAATACACAGCCAGTAATGCCCCGTAATAATCAGCCAGTAATGCACTGTAATACACAGCCAGTAATGTACTGTAATACACAGTCAGCAATGCACTGTAATACACAGCCAGTAATGCCCCGTAATACACAGCCAGTAATGCCCGGTAATACACAGCCAGTAATGTACTGTAATACACAGCCAGTAATGCCCCGTAATACACAGCCAGTAATGCCCCGTAATACACAGTCAATAATGCACTGTAATACACAGCCAGTAATGCACTGTAATACACAGCCTGTAATGCCCCGTAATACACAGCCAGTAATGCACTGTAATACACAGCCAGTAATGTACTGTAATACACAGCCAGTAATGCACTGTAATACACAGCCAGTAATGTACTGTAATACACAGCCAGTAATGCCCCGTAATACACAGCCAGTAATGCCCCGTAATACACAGCCAGTAATGCACCGTAATACACAGCCAGTAATGCCCCGTAATACACAGCCAGTAATGCCCCGTAATACACAGCCAGTAATGCACTGTAATACACAGCCAGTAATGTACTGTAATACACAGTCAGTAATGCACTGTAATACACAGCCAGTAATGCACTGTAATACACAGCCAGTAATGTACTGTAATACACAGCCAGTAATGTACTGTAATACACAGCCAGTAATGTACAGTAATACACAGCCAGTAATGCACTGTAATACACAGCCAGTAATGCACTGTAATACACAGCCAGTAATGCACTGTAATACACAGCCAGTAATGTGCTGTAATACACAGCCAGTAATGCACTGTAATACACAGCCAGTAATGTACTGTAATACACAGCCAGTAATGCACTGTAATACACAGCCAGTAATGTACTGTAATAAACAGCCAGTAATGTACTGTAATACACAGCCAGTAATGTACTGTAATACACAGTAATGCACTGTAATACACAGCCAGTAATGTAATGTAATACACAGCCAGTAATGCACAGTAATACACAGCCAGTAATGCCCCGTAATACACAGTCAGTAATGCACTGTAATACACAGCCAGTAATGTACTGTAATACACAGCTAGTAATGCACAGTAATACACAGCCAGTATTGTACTGTAATACACAACCAGTAATGCACTGTAATACACAGCCAGTAATGCACTGTAATACACAACCAGTAATGTACTGTAATATACAGCCAGTAATGCACTGTAATACACAGCCAGTAATGTACTTTAATACACAACCAGTAATGCACTGTAATACACAGCCAGTAATGTATTGCAATATACAGCCAGAAATGTACTGTAATACACAGCCAGTAATGTATTGCAATATACAGCCAGTAATGTACTGTAATACACAACCAGTAATGCACTGTAATACACAGCCAGCAATGCACCGTAATACACATCCAATAATACACTCTAATACACAGTAATACAACGTCATATACAGTCAGTAATGTATAGTAATACACAGACAGTTATGCAAAGTAATACACAGCCAATAATACACTGTTATACACAGTAATACACTGTAATACACAGTCAGTCATACACCGTAATACACAGCCAGTAATGAACCGTAATACACAGTAATACACCGTAATACACAGCCAGTAATGTACAGTAATACACAGACAGCAAAGCACCGTAATACACAGCCAATAATACACTGTAATACACAGTAATACACCGTAATACAGTCAGTAATACACTGCATGGGTTCAGGGAGGGTAAATCTTGCCTTACAGGCTTGGTAGAATTCTACGATCAGGTGACAAAGATTAAGCAAGAAAGAGAGGGCTGGGCGGACTGCATTTTCTTGGATTGTCGGAAAGCCTTTGACACAGTACCGCATTAGAGGCTGGTATATAAGCTGGAGAGACAGGCAGGTGTAGCTGGTAAGGTGCTCCAGTGGATAAGGGAGTACCTAAGCTATAGGAAGCAGAGAGTTACGGTGAGGGGTGAGACCCTTCGGATTGGCGTGAAGTCACCAGTGGAGTCCCACAGGGCTCTGTACTCGGTCCTATCTTGTTTCTGATATATGTAAATGATCTCCCGGAGGGTATCGATTCATCTCTCAAAATGTTTGGAGACAATGCCAAATTTATGAGAGGGATTAAAACAGAAGAGGACTGTTTGAGGCTTCAAGAAGACCTAGACAAGCTGAAGGAATGGTCGAACAAATGGTTGTTCGAGTTTAACCCAACTAAATGTAATGTAATGAAGATAGGTGTAGGGAGCAGGAGGCCAGATACAAGGTATCATCTGGGAGAGGAAATTCTTCAGGAATCAGAGAAAGAAAAAGATTTGGGGTTGATATCACGCCAGACCTGTCTCCTGCAGCACATATCAAGAGGATAACATCAGCGGCATATGCCAGGCTGGCCAACATACGAACGGCATTCAGAAACGTGTGTAAAGAATCAATCAGAACTTTGTATACCACATATGTCAGGCCAATCCTGGAGTATGCAGCCCCAGCATGGAGTCCATATCTAGTCAAGGATAAGACTAAACTGGAAAAGGTTCAAAGGTATGCCACTAGACTAGTACCCGAGCTGAGAGGTATGAGCTACGAGGAGAGACTACAGGAATTAAACCTCACTTCGCTGGAAGACAGAAGAGTTAGGGGGGAAATGATCACCACATTTAAGATTCTGAAGGGAATTGATAGGGTAGATAAAGACAGGCTATTTAACACAAGGGGCACACGCACAAGGGGACACAGGTGGAAACTGAGTGCCCAAATGAGCCACAGAGATATTAGAAAGAACTTTTTTAGTGTCAGAGTGGTTGACAAATGGAATGCATTTGGAAGTGATGTGGTGGAGGCTGACTCCATACACAGCTTCAAGTGTAGATATGATAGAGCCCAATAGGCTCAGGAATTTGTACACCTGTTGATTGACGGTTGAGAGACGGGACCAAAGAGCCAGAGCTCAAACCCCGCAAAAACAACTAGGTGAGTACAACTAGGTGAGTACTGTAATACACAGCCAGTAATGCACCGTAATACACAGACAGTAATACACCGTAATACACAGCCAGTAATGCACTGTAATACACAGCCAGTAATGTACTGTAATACACAGCCAGTAATGTACTGTAATACACAGTCAGTAATGTACTGTAATACACAGCCAGTAATGCACCGTAATACACAGTCAGTAATGCACAGTAATACACAGCCAGTAATGCACCGTAATACACAGCCAGTAATGTACTGTAATACTCAGTCAGTAATGCACCGTAATACACAGCCAGTAATACACCGTAATACACAGCCAGTAATGCACTGTAATACACAGCCAGTATGGCACTGTAATACACAGTCAGTAATGCACAGTAATACACAGCCAGTAATGCACCGTAATACACAGCCAGTAATGTACTGTAATACACAGCCAGTAATGCACCGTAATACACAGCCAGTAATACACCGTAATACACAGCCAGTAATGCACCGTAATACACAGCCAGTAATGCACTGTAATACACAGCCAGTAATGCACCGTAATACACAGCCAGTAATACACCGTAATACACAGCCAGTAAGGCACTGTAATACACAGCCAGTAATGTACTGTAATACACAGCCAGTAATGCACCGTAATACACATCCAGTAATACACTGTAATACACAGTAATACACCGTAATATACAGTCAGTAATTCACTGTAATACACAGCCAGTAATGCACCGTAATACACAGCCAGTAATGCACTGTAATACACAGCCAGTAATGCACTGTAAATCACAGCCAGTAATGCACTGTAATACACAGCCAGTAATGCACTGTAATACACAGCCAGTAATGTACTGTAATACACAGCCAGTAATGCACTGTAATACACAGCCAGTAATGCACTGTAATACACAGCCAGTAATGCACTGTAATACACAGCCAGTAATGCACTGTAATACACAGCCAATAATGCACCGTAATACACAGCCAGTAAACTACTGTAATTAATAGCCAGTAATGCACTGTAATACACAGCCAGTAATGCACTGTAATACACAGCCAGTAATGCACGGTAATACACAGCCAGTAATGCACGGTAATACACAGCCAGTAATGCACTGTAATGCACAGCCAGTAATGCACTGTAATACACAGCCAGTAATGTACTGTAATACACAGCCAGTAATGCACTGTAATACACAGCCAGTAATGTACTGTAATACACAGCCTGTAAGGTACTGTAATACACAGCCAGTAATGCACCGTAATACACAGCCAGTAATGCACTGTAATACACAGAGAGTAATGCACTGTAATACACAGCAAGTAATGTACTGTAATACACAGCCAGTAATGCACTGTAATACACAGCCTGTAATGCACCATAATACACAGCCAATAATGTACTGTAATACACAGTCTGTAATGCCCCGTAATACACAGCCAGTAATGCACTGTAATACCCACCAGTAATGCACTGTAATACACAGCCAGTAATGCACCGTAATACACAGCCAGTAATGCACTGTAATACACAGCTAGTAATTCACCGTAATACACAGCCAGTAATGTCCCGTTATACACAGCCAGTAATGCACCGTAATACACAGCCAGTAATGCACTGTAATACACAGCCAGTAATGTACTGTAATACACAGCTAGTAATGCACCGTAATACACAGCCAGTAATGCACTGTAATACACAGCCAGTAATGTACTGTAATACACAATCAGTAATGCACTGTAATACACAGCCAGTAATGCACCGTAATACACAGCCAGTAATACACTGTAATACACAGCCAGTAATGCACTGTAATACACAGTCAGTAATGCACTGTAATACACAGCCAGTAATGTACTGTAATACACAGCCAGTAATGCACTGTAATACACAGCCAGTAATGCACTGTAGTACACAGTCAGTAATGCACAGTAATACACAGTCAGTAATGCACAGTAATACACAGCCAGTAATGCACTGTAATACACAGCCAGTAATGCACTGTAATACACAGCCAGTAGTGCACTGTAATACACAGCCAGTAATGCACTGTAATACACAGCTAGTAATGTACTGTAATACACAGCCAGTAATGCACTGTAATACACAGCCAGTAATGTACTGTAATACACAGCCAGTAATGTACTGTAATACACAGCCAGTAATGTACTGTAATACACAGCCAGTAATGTACTGTAATACACAGCCAGTAATGCACCGTAATACACAGCCAGTAATGCACTGTAATACACAGCCAGTAATGTACTGTAATACACAGCCTGTAATGCACCGTAATACACAGCCAGTAATGCACTGTAATACACAGCCAGTAATGCACCGTAATACACAGCCAGTAATGCACTGTAATACACAGCCAGTAATGTACTGTAATACACAGCCTGTAATGCACCGTAATACACAGCCAGTAATGCACTGTAATACACAGCCAGTAATGCACCGTAATACACAGCCAGTAATGCACTGTAATACATAGCCATTTATGTACTGTATTACACAGCTTGTAATGAACCGTAATACACAGCCAGTAATGCACTGTAATACACAGCCTGTAATGCCCCGTAATACACAGCCAGTAATGCACTGTAATACACAGCCTGTAATGCACCATAATACACAGCCAATAATGTACTGTAATACACAGTCTGTAATGCCCCGTAATACTGTAATACTCCAACAGCCGCTGGCGTCCTGTCCCAAAGGTGTCAGCACACAGGTGACTGTCACTGCTGCTGCTGCTCTCGTGTGTGCTCGGGGCAGGTGTGTACCTTGTGTTAGCAGCCTGGGATGTTGCTCACGTGTGGTGCCTTACACCTGGACCGCCTCCGTATTGCTATCATTCCTCAGTATCTGGGCTTGTCCAGCGGCCGCTGAATACTGTTAACTTATATCATTTAATGTGGACTACTGTGGATAAACTACCATATTGTTACTTCTCCTGCTGCACTCTTTACTGTAATTAGGCTAGTTCTCACCCAAGTCTAATTACCGTTATTTGTTAATTACTGGTTATACATTATCACATAGTTTAGTCATTTCACTTATGTTTATATTTACGTCCGATTACTTACTTATCATTTTACTTCTCCGTATGTTAAGTAGATTATATTTGTAATTATTTTAAGTAAATTTAACGTTTCCTCAAATTAATTATTTATTTAAAAAATGGCACTGTGCGAGAGTCAACCAACCTTCCCAAACATGCGACAACACTGCAAAAAAAATTAAGATTCAACTGGCAAAAATTTATCAGGACAAATGTGGGGACATTTGACAAACCGGCGTCTTCCTGTCCTCGTCTAGGCCACTAGAGTGTGTTAGTGACACCTCAGGTAAATCAGGGTATAGCTTACACCCATATGCAGAACTATTCTCTTCTATGTTGTTGGTGACACAACCAATGACGGAATATGTATTGTCAATGACGGAATATGTATTGTCAATGACGGAATATGTATTGTCAATGACGGAATATGTATTGTTTGACCATTGGTGATGTAAACGATTTACGAAGCAAATAACTTTCCTTGATATTTATCATATCATTTATTTATAATGCACCCCAATATTTATCCCTTGGGCAGTGATGGGAAGAATTACAGAGGCATTTAAAGGGTTCAGGAACTGTAACCCTATAGTTAGTTCAGCTAAGCAGGCAGTCCATGTTGTGCGCACGATACTCCGCAAATGGCAGTGAATTACACGCACAGTATGATTGGACATTGACCATATTTTTAGTCTCTCTGTCATTATACATACTATTACAGACTGTTGACCAAACCACACACTAGAAAGTGAAGGGACAACGACGTTTCGGTCCGTCCTGGACCATTCTCAACTCGATTGTGACATATTGTCACTATTAACGACTGATTACAGTAGACCAAACGGGCTGTTGTGGTCTGGCGTTTGGGGGCTCCCCCGGACACCCCCACCCGCTAATACACTGTTAACCTCTTATAATGTTAAGTTACACTGTTAATTTACCCAACGTAGCACTTTCATAAATATAAGTCCCAATTGTTAGACTTACGCTCTGGAAGTTATACATGATTAAATTTACCTTTGTTACACGGACAAAGATTAATTTACAAGGTTAATCTCACCATGTTAAACTTCAAGTCATTTTAATTAAGCCTTTCCGTGCATTGTTAACTAACAATGCTAATGCTATCAAATGGTATTTTCTCAGGGTAAAACTTTCACTTTTGTTAATTATCCTTATTATACATTCAAACTTTTAATTTATAATTACATTTATTTATAGTTAAATGTATTCACAGCGAGTAATCTCACTAGCTTGACTGTATCAGTGAGAAAATTCTTCGGAGCCGTGCTGAGGGTTCGAACCCATGCGCTGGGTGTTCCCAGGCACACGCGTTAACCACTCGACCACCACATGGTAGAACGATTGCAACCTGGAGTTCTACTGAACGCACAAGAATTTCCTGATGATTCTTCTGAAGCCGTCTAACCACTTGGGTTGAACGGTCTCGCTTCATGCAGGTCGGCGTTCAATCCCCGACCGTCCAAGTGGATGGGCACCATTCCTTCCCTCCGTCCCATCCCAAATCCTTATCCTGACCCCTTCCCAGTGCTATATAGTCGTAATGGATTGTTGCTTTCACCTGATAGTCCTCTTTTCCTTCTACTGAAGTCGGACCAGACATTGACACTATCACCCCTGCACTTAGCTTCACAAGTCAGGCTTCACAAGTCAGGCGTCACAAGTCAGGCCTGGCCTCGTGCTGAGCCTGGGGCGTGGAGGAACGCCCACAACCCCATCAAGCAGGCACTCTGGCTCCGTCATCCAGGCCTCTTCTGCCTCTGACGCTCCTCTTTCAAGTCATCACACTTAGTGTGATGACTTGAAAACTTATTGTTATATGGTGATAGGAGCCTCCTGTTACTGCTATTGTATGGTGTTACGGGTCATCTGTTGCTCCTGTATGGATATAAGGGCTTATNCCAGCGTCCTCACACCTCAGTCAACACACGCAACACACCCACCAGCGTCCTCACACTTCAGTCAACACACGCAACACACCCACCAGCGTCCTCACACCTCAGTCAACACACGCAACACACCCACCATCGTCCTCACACCTCAGTCAACACACCCACCAGCGTCCTCACACCTCAGTCAACACACCCAACACTCCCACCAGCGTCCTCACACCTCAGTCAACACACGCAACACACCCACCAGCGTCCTCACACCTCAGTCAACACACGCAACACACCCACCAGCGTCCTCACACCTCAGTCAACACACGCAACACACCCACCAGCGTCCTCACACCTCAGTCAACACTCCCACCATCGTCCTCACACCTCAGTCAACACACGCAACACACCCACCAGCGTCCTCACACCTCAGTCAACACACGCAACACACCCACCAGCGTCCTCACACCTCAGTCAACACACGCAAACACCCACCAGCGTCCTCACACCTCAGTCAACACACGCAACACACCACCAGCGTCCTCACACCTCAGTCAACACACGCAACACACCCACCAGCGTCCTCACACCTCAGTCAACACACCCAACACTCCCACCAGCGTCCTCACACCTCAGTCAACACACGCAACACACCCACCAGCGTCCTCACACCTCAGTCAACACACGCAACACACCCACCAGCGTCCTCACACCTCAGTCAACACACGCAACACACCCACCAGCGTCCTCACACCTCAGTCAACACACGCAACACACCCACCAGCGTCCTCACACCTCAGTCAACACACGCAACACACCCACCATCGTCCTCACACCTCAGTCAACACACCCACCAGCGTCCTCACACCTCAGTCAACACTCCCACCAGCGTCCTCACCCACAGTCAACACACCCACCAGCGTCCTCACACCTCAGTCAACACACGCAACACACCCACCAGCGTCCTCACACCACAGTCAACACTCCCACCATCGTCCTCACACCTCAGTCAACACACGCAACACACCCACCAGCGTCCTCACACCTCAGTCAACACACGCAACACACCCACCAGCGTCCTCACACCTCAGTCAACACACGCAACACACCCACCAGCGTCCTCACACCTCAGTCAACACACGCAACACACCCACCAGCGTCCTCACACCTCAGTCAACACACGCAACACACCCACCAGCGTCCTCACACCTCAGTCAACACACCGCAACACACCCACCAGCGTCCTCACACCTCAGTCAACACACGCAACACCCCACCAGCGTCCTCACACCTCAGTCAACACACCCAACACTCCCACCAGCGTCCTCACACCTCAGTCAACACACGCAACACACCCACCAGCGTCCTCACACCTCAGTCAACACACGCAACACACCCACCAGCGTCCTCACACCTCAGTCAACACACGCAACACACCCACCAGCGTCCTCACACCTCAGTCAACACACGCAACACACCCACCATCGTCCTCACACCTCAGTCAACCACACCCACCAGCGTCCTCACACCTCAGTCAACACACCAACACTCCACCAGCGTCCTCACACCTCAGTCAACACACGCAACACACCCACCAGCGTCCTCACACCTCAGTCAACACACGCAACACACCCACCAGCGTCCTCACACCTCAGTCAACACACGCAACACACCCACCAGCGTCCTCACACCTCAGTCACAACACCCACCATCGTCCTCACACCTCAGTCAACACACGCAACACACCCACCAGCGTCCTCACACCTCAGTCAACACACGCAACACACCCACCAGCGTCCTCACACCTCAGTCAACACACGCAACACACCCACCAGCGTCCTCACACACTCAGTCAAACACACGCAACACACCCACCAGCGTCCTCACACCTCAGTCAACACACGCAACACACACACAAGCGTCCTCACACTCAGTCAACACACCAACACTCCCACCAGCGTCCTCACACCTCAGTCAACACACGCAACACACCACCAGCGTCCCTCACACCTCAGTCAACACACGCAACACACCCACCAGCGTCCTCACACCTCAGCAACACACGCAACACACCCACCAGCGTCCTCACACCTCAGTCAACACACGCAACA
>WNGS01001356.1:54140-72287 GCA_020271785.1 Procambarus virginalis | reverse complement strand
TTCCCTCACATGAAAACTCACATGAAAAACACAGTTTTTCAAAAAAGCTTGTTTTTTTCCTGTCACAGACGTGACTCTATATAGCAGGTATATAAAAATATTGGTATGTGAATGAACTTTGTGTCAAAATTTCAAAGCAATCAGTGAGAACTTTCAGAGATTACGATTTGAACCAACGACATTCATTGTATTCATATACATAACAATATTTGAACCGACCATTTACATTTTTATTTATATAGATAACTATATAAAATAAAATGTAAATGTTCGTTTGTTCAAAATTACTAAATTTCAGGCAAGGTGAGGTCTGGGTCTGAGCGTAGGCAAGGTGAGGTCTGGGTCTGACGTAGGCAAGGTGAGGTCTGGGTCTGAGCGTGGGCAAGGCGAGGCTGGCTGAGCGTGGGCAGGTGAGGTCTGGTCTGAGCGTGGGCAAGGTGAGGTCTGGGTCTGAGCGTGGGCAAGTGAGTCGGGGTCTGAGTGTAGGCATGCTGAGGTCTGGGTCTAGCGTGGGCAAGGTGAGGTCTGGGTCTGAGCGTGGCAAGGTGAGGTCTGGGTCTGAGCGTGGGCAAGGTGAGGTCTGGGTCTGAGCGTAGGCAAGGTTAGGTCTGGGTCTGAGCGTGGGCAAGGTGTGAGGTCTGGGTCTGAGCGTGGGCAAGGTGAGGTCTGGGTCTGAGCGTGGCAAGGTGAGGTCTGGGTCTGAGCGTGGCAAGGTGAGGTCTGGGTCTGAGCGTAGGCAAGGTGAGGTCTGGGTCTGAGCGTGGGCAGGTGAGGTCTGGTCTGAGCGTGGGCAAGGTGAGGTCTGGGTCTGAGCGTGGGCAAGGTGAGGTCTGGGTCTGAGCGTGGGCAAGGTGAGGTCTGGGTCTGAGCGTAGGCAAGGTGAGGTCTGGTCTGAGCGTGGGAAGGTGAGGTCTGGGTCTGGCGTGGGCAAGGTGAGGTCTGGTCTGAGCGTGGGCAAGGTGAGGTCTGGGTCTGAGCGTAGCAAGGTGAGGTCTGGGTCTGAGCGTGGCAAGGTGAGGTCTGGGTCTGAGCGTGGGCAAGGTGAGGTCTGGGTCTGAGCGTAGGCAAGGTGAGGTCTGGGTCTGAGCGTAGGTTAGGGTGGGTCATTGTTTCTTGGATGAGTATAGCTCCCAGTATTTACAGTGTTCTCTGGTCAGTGGTGGACGCCAGGACTGTTGTATTGTCTACCAGCAGGTTCCTAGTGAGTGTTGTGTTATTACACTTTAGATATGGTTTCTCGGGGCACCAGCCTGTAGATGGCAGGTCAGGCTTCTCTAAACTTCGTGGTGGCCATACCAATATAAGTACATCGAAGGTGACATCCTTCTTACGGGCTATTCACTCCAAAAAATCTACCACTTACGGGCTATTCATGCCCGTGTCACCTCTCGGGTAGCTTTATCTTCATCAATCGAAATCCTTCATTGGGGTATACCACGATTGTTTTTTTTTTATGTTTATTGTGGCTCTCTTGAGTATTAAATCAGCTGTTCTTTTTATTGAAAAGAGTTACTTAAGAACAGCCCAATAAACAGAACAACCCTCTCCAAAAAAGCCAATATGGAATACCAATTTACACAATATTTTATAAAAAAAGTCTTCCAGAAAAAAGCTCCCTGCATCTTAGATTACAAAACATACTACAGAATCATCGTATTTAATAACAAATTCCAAGTACATCAAATTATTAATGCTGTATCACTAAATATTACAAACATCAAATTAAATATCTTAACGAAGATAATTACACCACATACAAACACATAAACCTTTAACAACGGAATAATCAGTGCTTTAAATTGTCTCAACAAATGTAAAGTAACAAATAGTTATATTTCATGTCATCTGACGAGAAAATGCCCTTAACAAATTGGCAAAAAGTAAAATAGTTTAATCAATCTTCGACAGGTTTAACTGGAATAAAACTGTCAATTTAAATAATTAAATCAAACAAATATAGTAATCTGTAGAGATATTATTAGTTTAAGTAAATCAGACCGAACGATTCATCAGCTTATAAATATGAAGCTTTCCCATAATATGGTTTGGTGTTCTCTCTACCGTCATGGAGAACACGGCGTTCTCTCTACCGTCATGGAGAACACGGTGTTCTCTCTACCATCATGGAGAACACGGCTTCTCTCTACGTCATGGAGAACACGGTGTTCTCTCTACCGTCATGGAGAACACGGTGTTCTCTCTACCGTCATGGAGAACACGGTGTTCTCTCTACCGTCATGGAGAACACGGTGTTCTCCTACCGTCATGGAGAACACGGTGTTCTCTCTACCGTCATGGAGAACACGGTGTTCTCTCTACCGTCATGAGAACACGGTGTTCTCTCTACCGTCATGGAGAACACGGTGTTTCTCTACCCGTCATGGAGAACACGGTGTCTCTCTACCGTCATGGAGAACACGGTGTTCTCTCTACCGTCATGGAGAACACGGTGTTCTCTCTACCGTCATGGAGAACACGGTGTTCTCTCTACCGTCATGGAGAACACGGTGTTCTCTCTACCGTCATGGAGAACACGGTGTTCTCTCTACCGTCATGAGAACACGGTGTTCTCTCTACCGTCATGGAGAACACGGTGTTCTCTCTACCGTCATGGAGAACACGGTGTTCTCTCTACCGTCATGGAGAACACGGTGTTCTCTCTACCGTCATGGAGAACACGGTGTTCTCTCTACCGTCATGGAGAACACGGTGTTCTCTCTACCGTCATGGAGAACACGGTGTTCTCTCTACCGTCATGGAGAACACGGTGTTCTCTCTACCGTCATGGAGAACACGGTGTTCTCTCTACCGTCATGGAGAACACGGTGTTCTCTCTACCGTCATGGAGAACACGGTGTTCTCTCTACCGTCATGGAGAACACGGTGTTCTCTCTACCGTCATGGAGAACACGGTGTTCTCTCTACCGTCATGGAGAACACGGTGTTCTCTCTACCGTCATGGAGAACACGGTGTTCTCTCTACCGTCATGGAGAACACGGTGTTCTCTCTACCGTCATGGAGAACACGGTGTTCTCTCTACCGTCATGGAGAACACGGTGTTCTCTCTACCGTCATGGAGAACACGGTGTTCTCTCTACCGTCATGGAGAACACGGTGTTCTCTCTACCGTCATGGAGAACACGGTGTTCTCTCTACCGTCATGGAGAACACGGTGTTCTCTCTACCGTCATGGAGAACACGGTGTTCTCTCTACCGTCATGGAGAACACGGTGTTCTCTCTACCGTCATGGAGAACACGGTGTTCTCTCTACCGTCATGGAGAACACGGTGTTCTCTCTACCGTCATGGAGAACACGGTGTTCTCTCTACCGTCATGGAGAACACGGTGTTCTCTCTACCGTCATGGAGACACTGTGTTCTCTCTACCGTCATGAAAAACAAGATGTTCTTAATTATTTATCACCTGTTTTATTATTCATTAAATCTTATAATATAATATTATATTTATATTAAATTAATTTACGGGCTTATTCATGTTTATGATTGAGATGCTATTAAGGGTTGGAAATTAAGGGTTACCTTTGTTTCGAACCCGCGTTCAATTCCGCAGAACAATAAGGCTGACTCACTGTCACACAAACGTCTCCTCCGACCTGTATACAGCCCGTCCTCCTAAGATTCCCCCAACGTCCAGAAACTGTCATACTAAAGCGTCCTTTTATCCTAACCTACCAGAGGACCCAAAACAGAAAACGGGACAGAACGTCAATTTCGCGAGCCGCTCCCATTTTCTAGTATGAGGATCTGGCCTTAGGTGGATTATACGTCAAAATGCGACGTTCTATTAGCTGGACGGGTTATTGGTCATATATCCCGTTGATGTGCAAGTTTTGGTACCAGGGAATGTGAGAACAGGATATTTAGATGCAAAATTCGATTCATTTTCATTCAAAAATTATACGTCTTGAATCATTATAGCGAGTTGTATATAATGATCTACTGTTGTAGTTCTGTTAATGGTCATGGAAATGTTCCCTTTGACTTGTGTTGAGGACGCTTGCGGACACAATGTGTTCAGTGCCTTCTGTCTCATACTTACCGTCCTATGATACCGTCAACGTTCTGTGACACACGACTTCCGTCCAATAATACCGTCAATACCGTCTCACACGACAAGCTGTCAACCTCTACTGCTACAAACCAAATTAACTATATCACACAACAGGCATTTAGAGATCTAAACCCATCCTTGAGCGCTCGTTAAGATATCGTGCTGATGAATACAAAATCACCCAAAAGCCTGTTAGAGAAACTATACGATAACGAGGTTAAGATGATACTGTTGCTGATTAACTAAGCTGTTATCGTAATTCTCTCCAGATCACTGGGTCACGTGGACCAATTTGGGTTACAGAAGACACATACCACCAGGACACTGAGATCTTAAGAGGGATGAAGGATACAATATGTGTCATGAAATAAATTAATCACTGATTTTCAAAGTAATTAAGTCTAAGTGTGATGAAATAAGACAACAAATTCATCAAAATAAACCACAAACATTTCAGAGGAAATAACAGGTAACAAAAAGAATTAGGAAGCTGGAATTGTAAATTTTGTAAGAGAATTAATATTTATAATTGTAATGGTCAAGTAATTTATAATTGTAACTGGCAACTTAACAGTGACTTTTTACGATTAAAACGTGATAATTCATCCTATGATTAACTCCTGTATGATTACCAATCCTGGTGTGTGACACATTAACTCCTGTATGATTACCAGTCCTGGTGTGTGACACATTAACTCCCGTATGATTACCAGTCCTGGTGTGTGACACATTAACTCCTGTATGATCACCAGTCCTGGTGTGTGACACATTAACTCCTGTATGATCACCAGTCCTGGTGTGTGACACATTAACTCCTGTATGATCACCAGTCCTGGTGTGTGACACATTAACTCCTTTATGGTCACCAGTCCTGGTGTGTAACACATTAACTCCAGTATAATTACCAGTCCTGGTGTGTGACACATTAACTCCTTTATGGTCACCAGTCCTGGTGTGTGACACATTAACTCCAGTATAATTACCAGTCCTGGTGTGTGACACATTAACTCCTTTATGGTCACCAGTCCTGGTGTGTGACACATTAACTCCAGTATAATTACCAGTCCTGGTGTGTGACACATTAACTCCTTTATGGTCACCAGTCCTGGTGTGTGACACATTAACTCCAGTATAATAACCAGTCCTGGTGTGTGACACATTAACTCCTGTATGATTACCAGTCCTGGTGTGTGACACATTAACTCCTGTATGATTACCAGTCCTGGTGTGACACATTAACTCCTGTATGATTACCAGTCCTGGTGTGTGACACATTAACGCCAGCATGATTACCAGTCCTGGTGTGTGACACATTAACTCCTGTATGATCACCAGTCCTGGTGTATGACACATTAACGCCTGCATGATTACCAGTCCTGGTGTTTGACACATTAACTCCTGTATGATTACCAGTCCTGGTGTGTGACACATTAACTCCAGTATGATTACCAGTCCTGGTGTGTGACACATTAACTCCTGTATGATTACCAGTCCTGGTGTGTGACATTAACTCCAGTATGATTACCAGTCCTGGTGTGTGACACATTAACACCTGTATGATTACCAGTCCTGGTGTGTGACATTAACTCCAGTATGATTACCAGTCCTGGTGTGTGACACATTAACTCCTGTATGATTAATTGTCTTGGCGTAAGACACATTAACTTATATATTACATGAAAGGATTCAAGTCTCCGTTAATAAGATGAGATCCGCCTATAGTGAGAGCAGCTTTGATGTTTGGTGTAAAAGCTTAGTAAATAGAGCTCCCAGACTCTATACCTGCTCTGTCACTCTCTGTCACCCGGAGACCAGCACAGTTAAGCACTCACGATCACCTTGTTAAGGTGATCGTGAGTGCACCAGGCGATTAGTCTACAACACAAATTGGGTCCAACTTCTACCTGCCATCTTTTAGGAACTGTTTGTTTAAGAAGCGTTCATTGTTAATTCAATGTTTTATTGTGAATGATTAACGTTTTTACATATTGAAAATGTAAGTGAAATTGAGATTTTAATTATGGTCATGTGTGTGGTATGGTGGCAAATGGTAGTGTTGTGTATAATAATATTGGTTATGTGTGGTATGAGGGGGTTGTTACAACTAGCTGGCGTTGTTGTAACAACGTCGTTGGCACCGCTCCGGGCAGTGCATCATAGAGCACCACCAGCCACCCCTGGCAGTGCCTCATAGAGCACCACCAGCCACCCCGGGCAGTGCATCATAGAGCACCACCAGCCACCCCGGGCAGTGCCTCATAGAGCACCACCAGCCACCCCGGGCAGTGCGTCATAGAGCACCACCAGCCACCCCTAGCAGTGCCTCATAGAGCACCACCACCAGCCACCCCTGGCAGTGCATCATAGAGCACCACCAGCCACCCCTGGCAGTGCCTCATAGAGCACCACCAGCCACCCCTGGCAGTGCCTCATAGAGCACCACCAGCCACCCCTGGCAGTGCATCATAGAGCACCACCAGCCACCCCTGGCAGTGCCTCATAGAGCACCACCAGCCACCCCCTGGCAGTGCCTCATAGAGCACCACCAGCCACCCCTGGCAGTGCCTCATAGAGCACCACCACCAGCCACCCCTGGCAGTGCCTCATAGAGCACCACCACCAGCCACCCCGGGCAGTGCATCATAGAGCACCACCAGCCACCCCTGGCAGTGCATCATAGAGCACCACCACCAGCCACCCCTGGCAGTGCCTCATAGAGCACCACCAGCCACCCCGGGCAGTGCATCATAGAGCACCACCAGCCACCCCTGGCAGTGCATCATAGAGCACCACCACCAGCCACCCCTGGCAGTGCATCATAGAGCACCACCAGCCACCCCTGGCAGTGCATCATAGAGCACCACCACCAGCCACCCCCGGGCAGTGCATCATAGAGCACCACCAGCCACCCTGGCAGTGCATCATAGAGCACCACCACCAGCCACCCCGGGCAGTGCATCATAGAGCACCACCAGCCACCCCTGGCAGTGCATCATAGAGCACCACCACCAGCCACCCCCGGGCAGTGCCTCATAGAGCACCACCAGCCACCCCTGCAGTGCCTCATAGAGCACCACCAGCCACCCCTGGCAGTGCCTCATAGAGCACCACCAGCCACCCTGGCAGTGCCTCATAGAGCACCACCAGCCACCCCGTGCAGTGCATCATAAAGCACCACCAGCCACCCTGGCAGTGCATCATAGAGCCCCTCCAACCGCCCTCCGCTGCTCACTTTAGAGCTCTCCATATTACACTCATATATATAGTGGTTAGCATTGTAAATGTCAGGCCACGTCTGTGGCAGAAAACAATAATAATAAAAATAATAAAGAAAATAAAAAAAACTCCTGCGTACCTGTTATACTTTCCTTGTTCCATCCTCCTCCTTCCCTCCTCTCTCATCTCTTTCTCTCCACTCCTTCCTACGCCTCTCTTCTTCCCTCCTCCGTCTCCTCTCCACCAGACGGGATATTGCTCCAGAAGAGTCTAGAGTTTTACGAGGTCGTAACTGTAGCCTCAGAGCACTGCTCTCTATGGAAATTTACCTTCGTTACATAAAGTTAAATAATAACACAGCAAGAATACTTTAGTCTTCCCTTTACAAAGAGAATGTTGGTTAGTCTTGTACTGGTGTCCTTGTAAGTCCTGGGTTGATGTGACCTGATTAACAAGGTTCATTTTGGT
The DNA here is from genome assembly GCA_020271785.1 of Procambarus virginalis. Taxonomy (NCBI): domain Eukaryota; kingdom Metazoa; phylum Arthropoda; class Malacostraca; order Decapoda; family Cambaridae; genus Procambarus; species Procambarus virginalis. Next base: position 64,530 of record WNGS01001356.1, on the reverse strand, counting down.
CCTTATATGGTGGTAATTTGGTCTGTACTGGTGAGGTCTGGCTGTACCACTGGTGAGGTCTGGCTGTACTGGTGAGGTCTGGCTGTACCGGTGAGGTCTGGCTGTACCGGTGAGGTCTGGCTGTACCACTGGTGAGGTCTGGCTGTACCGGTGAGGTCTGGCTGTACCGGTGAGGTCTGGCTGTACCGGTGAGGTCTGGCTGTACCGGTGAGGTCTGGCTGTACCGGTGAGGTCTGGCTGTACCACTGGTGAGGTCTGGCTGTACCACTGGTGAGGTCTGGCTGTACCACTGGTGAGGTCTGGCTGTACCACTGGTGAGGTCTGGCTGTACCACTGGTGAGGTCTGGCTGTACCACTGGTGAGGTCTGGCTGTACCACTGGTGAGGTCTGGCTGTACCACTGGTGAGGTCTGGCTGTACCACTGATACAGTAGTGAGGTCTGGCTGTACCACTGACACAGTAGCGAGGTCTGGCTGTACCACTTACACAGTAGTGAGGTCTGGCTGTACCACTTACACAGTAGTGAGGTCTGGCTGTACCACTGGTACAGTAGCGAGGTCTGGCTGTACCACTGACACAGTAGTGAGGTCTGGCTGTACCACTGGTACAGTAGCGAGGCCTGGCTGTACCACTGACACAGTAGCGAGGCCTGGCTGTACCACTGACACAGTAGCGAGGTCTGGCTGTACCACTGACACAGTAGCAAGGTCTGGCTGTACCACTGACACAGTAGCAAGGTCTGGCTGTACCACTGACACAGCAGCAAGGTCTGGCTGTACCACTGACACAGTAGCAAGGTCTGGCTGTACCACTGACACAGTAGCAAGGTCTGGCTGTACCACTGACACAGTAGCAAGGTCTGGCTGTACCACTGACACAGTAGCAAGGTCTGGCTGTACCACTGACACAGTAGCAAGGTTGGCTGTACCACTGACACAGTAGCAAGGTCTGGCTGTACCAATGACACAGTAGCAAGGTCTGGCTGTACCAATGACACAGTAGCGAGGTCTGGCTGTACCACTGACAGTAGTGAGGTCTGGCTGTACCACTGGTACAGTAGCGAGGTCTGGCTGTACCACTGGTACAGTAGCAAGGTCTGGCTGTACCACTGGTACAGTAGCGAGGTCTGGCTGTACCACTGGTACAGTAGCAAGGTCTGGCTGTACCACTGGTACAGTAGCAAGGTCTGGCTGTACCACTGGTACAGTAGCGAGGTCTGGCTGTACCACTGGTACAGTAGCGAGGTCTGGCTGTACCACTGGTACAGTAGCGAGGTCTGGCTGTACCACTGACACAGTAGTGAGGTCTGGCTGTACCACTGACACAGTAGTGAGGTCTGGCTGTACCACTGACACAGTAGTGAGGTCTGGCTGTACCACTAACACAGTAGTGAGGTCTGGCTGTACCACTGACACAGTAGCAAGGTCTGGCTGTACCACTGACACAGTAGTGAGGTCTGGCTGTACCACAGACACAGTAGCAAGGTCTGGCTGTACCACTGACACAGTAGAAGGTCTGGCTGTACCACTGACACAGTAGTGAGGTCTGGCTGTACCACTGGTACAGTAGTAAGGTCCGGCTGTACCACTGACAGTAGCAAGGTCTGGCTGTACCACTGACACAGTAGTGAGGTCTGGCTGTACCACTGACACAGTAGTGAGGTCTGGCTGTACCACTGGTACAGTAGTAAGGTCTGGCTGTACCACTGACAGTAGCAAGGTCTGGCTGTACCACTGACACAGTAGTGAGGTCTGGCTGTACCACTGACACAGTAGTGAGGTCTGGCTGTACCACTGACAGAGTGAGGTCTGGCTGTACCACTGACACAGTAGTGAGGTCTGGCTGTACCACTGACACAGTAGTGAGGTCTGGCTGTACCACTGACACAGTAGTGAGGTCTGGCTGTACCACTGACACAGTAGTGAGGTCTGGCTGTACCACTGACACAGTAGCAAGGTCTGGCTGTACCACTGACACAGTAGCAGGTCTGGCTGTACCACTGACACAGTAGCAAGGTCTGGCTGTACCACTGACACAGTAGCAAGGTCTGGCTGTACCACTGACAGTAGCGAGGTCTGGCTGTACCACTGACACAGTAGCAAGGTCTGGCTGTACCACTGGTACAGTAGCAAGGTCTGGCTGTACCACTGACACAGTAGCAAGGTCTGGCTGTACCACTGACAGTAGCGAGGTCTGGCTGTACCACTGACACAGTAGTGAGGTCTGGCTGTACCACTGGTACAGTAGTAAGGTCTGGCTGTACCACTGACACAGTAGTGAGGTCTGGCTGTACCACTGGTACAGTAGTAAGGTCTGGCTGTACCACTGACACAGTAGCAAGGTCTGGCTGTACCACTGACACAGTAGCAAGGTCTGGCTGTACCACTGACACAGTAGCAAGGTCTGGCTGTACCACTGACACAGTAGCAAGGTCTGGCTGTACCACTGACACAGTAGTGAGGTCTGGCTGTACCACTGACACAGTAGCAAGGTCTGGCTGTACCACTGACACAGTAGCAAGGTCTGGCTGTACCACTGGTACAGTAGTAAGGTCTGGCTGTACCACTGACACAGTAGCAAGGTCTGGCTGTACCACTGACACAGTAGTGAGGTCTGGCTGTACCACTGACACAGTAGTGAGGTCTGGCTGTACCACTGACACAGTAGTGAGGTCTGGCTGTATTGGTGAGGTCTGGCTGTACCACTGACACAGTAGTAAGGTCTGGCTGTACCACTGACACAGTAGCAAGGTCTGGCTGTACCACTGGTACAGTAGTGAGGTCTGGCTGTACCACTGACACAGTAGCAAGGTCTGGCTGTACCACTGTACAGTAGCAAGGTCTGGCTGTACCACTGGTACAGTAGTAAGGTCTGGCTGTACCACTCACACAGTAGTAAGGTCTGGGTGTACCACTCACACAGTAGCAAGGTCTGGCTGTACCACTGGTACAGTAGCAAGGTCTGGCTGTACCACTGGTACAGTAGCAAGGTCTGGCTGTACCACTGGTACAGTAGTAAGGTCTGGCTGTACCACTAACACAGTAGTAAGGTCTAACTGTACCACTGACACAGTATCAAGGTCTGGCTGTACCACTGACACAGTAGCAAGGTCTGGCTGTACCACTGACACAGTAGCAAGGTCCGGCTGTACCACTGACAGTAGCAAGGTCCGGCTGTACCACTTACACAGTAGTGAGGTCTGGCTGTACCACTGGTACAGTAGTGAGGTCTGTCTGTACCACTGGTAGAGTAGTGAGGTCTGGCTGTACCACTGGTACAGTAGTGAGGTCTGACTGTACTACTGACATAGTAGTGACGTCTGGCTGTACCACTGACACAGTAGTGAGGTCTGGCTGTACCACTGGTACAGTAGTGAGGTCTGGCTGTACCACTGGTACAGTAGTGAGGTCTGGCTGTACCACTGGTACAGTAGTGAGGTCTGGCTGTACCACTGACACAGTAGTGAGGTCTGGCTGTTCCACTGGTACAGTAGCGAGGTCTGGCTGTACCATTGGTACAGTAGCAAGGTCTGGCTGTACCACTGGTACAGTAGCAAGGTCTGGCTGTACCACTGATACAGTAGTAAGGTCTGGCTATACCACTGACACAGTAGCAAGGTCTGGCTGTACCACTGGTACAGTAGTAAGGTCTGGCTGTACCACTGACACAGTAGCAAGGTCTGGCTGTACCACTGGTACAGTAGTAAGGTCTGGCTGTACCACTGGTACAGTAGCAAGGTCTGGCTGTACCACTGACACAGTAGCAAGGTCTGGCTGTACCACTGACACAGTAGTAAGGTCTGGCTGTACCACTACCACAGTAGCAAGGTCTGGCTGTACCACTGACACAGTAGTAAGGTCTGGCTGTACCACTGACACAGTAGTAAGGTCTGGCTGTACCACTGACACAGTAGTGAGGTCTGGCTGTACCACTGACACAGTAGTAAGGTCTGGCTGTACCACTGACACAGTAGCAAGGTCTGGCTGTACCACTACCACAGTAGCAAGGTCTGGCTGTACCACTGACACAGTAGTGAGGTCTGGCTGTACCACTGACACAGTAGTAAGGTCTGGCTGTACCACTGACACAGTAGCAAGGTCTGGCTGTACCACTGGTACAGTGGTGAGGTCTGGCTGTACCACTGACAGTAGTGAGGTCTGGCTGTACCAATGGTACAGTAATGAAGTCTGGCTGTACCACTGGTACAGTAGTGAGGTCTGGCTGTACCACTTACAGTAGCAAGGTCTGGCTGTACCACTGACACAGTAGCAAGGTCTGGCTGTACGGGCTGTACCACTGACACAGTAGCAAGGTCTGGCTGTACGGGCTGTACCACTGACACAGTAGCAAGGTCTGGCTGTACCACTGACACTGTAGCAAGGTCTGGCTGTACCACTGACACAGTGGTGAGGTCTGGCTGTACCACTGACACTATAGCAAGGTCTGGCTGTACCACTGACACTGTAGCAAGGTCTGGCTGTACCACAGAGTAGCAAGGTCTGGCTGTACCACTGACACAGTAGTGAGGTCTGGCTGTACCACTGACACAGTAGCGAGGTCCGTCTGTACCACTGACACAGTAGCAAGGTCTGGCTGTACCACTGACACAGTAGTGAGGTCTGGCTGTACCACTGGTACAGTAGTGAGGTCTGGCTGTACCAATGACACAGTAGTGAGGTCTGGCTGTACCACTGACACAGTAGTGAGGTCTGGCTGTACCACTGACACAGTAGTGAGGTCTGGCTGTACCACTGACACAGTAGTGAGGTCTGGCTGTACCACTGGTACAGTAGCAAGGTCTGGCTGTACCAACCACAACAAACCCATCCCCCCAACGACACAAGTCATGGCAAGAGATCAGAATTAATTTTTATCAGTCCTTCACATTACCAGAGAGAGCACGAGCTTTATATACATTGTAATACACGGAGTTTATATACTTCGTCATATATACACGGAGTTTATATACTTCGTCATATATACACGGAGTTTATATACTTCGTCATATATACACGGAGTTTATATACTTCGTCATATATACAGGGAGTTTAAGCAAGTTTACCGTGTATATAAGTAACTGGTGTTCTCTGTGGTACCTGTTGATACAACACTGAGGCTGTGTATGGGACCTGTAGTTCATACACTTACACTGGTCTTCTCCTATAAATTACGTCTGAATTTGGCCGTTTACCTGTATGGCCGACAATAGACGTAATTTGAAAATGAAAAAAAAAATAATTTCCGATTTGTTTTTTCCAAAACAGTAAGTTAAGGTGTATGTATATTTATATTAATATATATATACAGCTTGAGTGCAAGCAACTCTCGCTGGTGCACTCAACGGCCGACCGTCTGGACCAACCCGCCCTGCTGACAACGTCGCGTTTTGACGTATACTCCGCCTAAGACAAAAAATCTGTCCCGTTTTCTGTTTTAGATCCTCTGGTACGTTAGGATAAGAGCACTTTAATACGACAGTTTCTTGACGTTGGGGCACCTTAGGACCTTAGGCTTACTGGAACACCGTCAGAGATTCTAATGGTCTTCGTTGTATTCCTATACTTGTGTATGGCGATTGTATTTAGGTTTCTATATATAACAATCATATTTTTAGTCCTCTTTACAATCTTATAATGTTTATGTCATTTATATACCCGGAATAAAGTAATGTTTATTTCTAATTTAACATTTCAATTATTTAATTATTTAATGATTTATTATTTAATGTTTCCAAGACTGCCTTCACACAGAACTATGAAGTGTACAAGCGGGAGTGAGTTTGTCCCCTTGGAAGTAAGGTATATTATAATACCTTTTGTACAGTATGCAATAATGCCAACGCAATACTGCCAACTACACACAGTGGTTATCAACAGAGTGAAGTCATCGAGCGGTCCCAGTGGCGCAGTGGTAAAACGCCTNATGTACGAGCTTACATGTGCGCATATGTATGAATGTGTATGTGTTTGTGTATGAATTTACGGGCTTATTCATGTTTATGATTGAGATGCTATTAAGGGTTGGAAATTAAGGGTTACCTTTGTTTCGAACCCGCGTTCAATTCCGCAGAACAATAAGACTGACTCACTGTCACACAAACGTCTCCACCGACCTGTATACAGCCCGTCCTCCTAAGATTCCCCCAACTTCCAGAAACTGTCATACTAAAGCGCCCTTTTATCCTAACCTACCAGAGGACCCAAAACAGAAAACTGGACAGAACGTCAATTTCGCCAGTCGCTCCCATTTTCGAGTATGACGATCTGGCCTTAGGTGGAGTATTCGTCAAAATGCGTCGTGCTATTAGCTGGACGGGTTATTGGTCATATATCCCGTTGATGTGCAAGTTTTGGTACCAGGGAATGTGAGAACAGGATATTTAGATGCAAAATTCGATTCATTTTCATTCAAAAATTATACGTCTTGAATCATTATAGCGAGTTGTATATAATGATCTACTGTTGTAGTTCTGTTAATGGTCATAGAAATGTTCCCTTTGACTTGTGTTGAGGACGCTTGCGGACACAATGTGTTCAGTGCCTTCTGTCTCATACTTACCGTCCTATGATACCGTCAACGTTCTGTGACACACGACTTCCGTCCAATAATACCGTCAATACCGTCTCACACGACAAGCTGTCAACCTCTACTGCTACAAATCAGACTAACTATATCACACAACAGGCATTTAGAGGATTTAGACCCATCCTTGAGCGCACGTTAAGATATCGTGCAGATGAATACAAAATCACCCAAAAGCCAGTTAGAGAAACTATACGATAACGAGGTTAAGATGATACTGTTGCTGATTAACTAAGCTGTTATCGTAATTCTCTCCAGATCACTGGGTCACGTGGACCAATTTGGGTTACAGAAGACACATACCGCCAGGACACTGAGACCTTAAGAGGGATGAAGGATACAATATGTGTCATGAAATAAATTAATCACTGATTTTCAAAGTGATTCAGTCTAAGTGTGATGAAATAAGACAACAAATTCATCAAAATAAACCACAAACATTCAGAGGAAATAACAGGTAACAAAAAGAATTAGGAAGCTGGAATTGTAAATTTTGTAAGAGAATTAATATTTATAATTGTAATGGTCAAGTAATTTATAATTGTAACTGGCAACTTAACAGTGACTTTTTACGATTAAAACGTGATAATTCATCCTATGATTAACTCCTGTATGATCACCAGTCCTGGTGTGTGACACATTAACTCCTGTATGATTACCAGTCCTGGTGTGTGACACATTAACTCCTGTATGATTACCAGTCCTGGTGTGTGACACATTAACTCCTGTATGATTACCAGTCCTGGTGTGTGACACATTAACTCCTGTATGATTACCAGTCCTGGTGTGTGACACATTAACTCCTGTATGATTACCAGTCCTGGTGTGTGACACATTAACTCCTGTATGATTACCAGTCCTGGTGTGTGACACATTAACTCCTGTATGATTACCAGTCCTGGTGTGTGACACATTAACTCCTGTATGATTACCAGTCCTGGTGTGTGACACATTAACTCCTGTATGATTACCAGTCCTGGTGTGTGACACATTAACTCCTGTATGATTACCAGTCCTGGTGTGTGACACATTAACTCCTGTATGATTACCAGTCCTGGTGTGTGACACATTAACTCCTGTATGATTACCAGTCCTGGTGTGTGACACATTAACTCCTGCATGATTAATAGTCTTGGCGTAAGACACATTAACTTATATATTACATGAAAGGATTCAAGTCTCCGTTAATAAAATGAGATCCGCCTATAGTGAGAGCAGCTTTGATGTTTGGTGTAATACCTTAGTAAATAGAGCTCCCAGACTCTATACCTGCTCTGTCACTCTCTGTCACCCGGAGACCACCACAGTTAAGCACTCACGATCACCTTGTTAAGGTGATCGTGAGTACACCAGGCGATTAGTCTACAACACAAATTGGGTCGAACTTTACCTGCAATCTTTTAGGAACTGTTTGTTTATGAAGCGTTCATGGCTACTTCAATGTTTTTTGTGAATGATTAACGTTTTTACATATTGAAAATGTAAGTGAAATTGAGATTTTAATTGTGGTCATGTGTGTGGTATGGTGGCAAATGGTAGTGTTGTGTATAATAATATTGGTTATGTGTGGTATGAGGGGGTTGTTACAACTAGCTGGCGTTGTTGTAACAACGTCGTTGGCACCGCTCCGGGCAGTGCCTCATAGAGCACCACCAGCCACCCCTGGCAGTGCATCATAGAGCACCACCAGCCACCCCTGGCAGTGCCTCATAGAGCACCACCAGCCACCCCTGGCAGTGCCTCATAGAGCACCACCAGCCACCCCTGGCAGTGCCTCATAGAGCACCACCAGCCACCCCTGGCAGTGCATCATAGAGCACCACCACCAGCCACCCCGGGCAGTGCCTCATAGAGCACCACCAGCCACCCCTGGCAGTGCCTCATAGAGCACCACCAGCCACCCCTGGCAGTGCCTCATAGAGCACCACCAGCCACCCCTGGCAGTGCATCATAGAGCACCACCACCAGCCACCCTGGCAGTGCATCATAGAGCACCACCAGCCACCCCTGGCAGTGCATCATAGAGCACCACCAGCCACCCCGGGCAGTGCATCATAGAGCACCACCACCAGCCACCCCGGGCAGTGCCTCATAGAGCACCACCAGCCACCCTGGCAGTGCATCATAGAGCACCACCAGCCACCCCGGGCAGTGCATCATAGAGCACCACCAGCCACCCCTGGCAGTGCATCATAGAGCACCACCAGCCACCCCTGGCAGTGCATCATAGAGCACCACCAGCCACCCCGGGCAGTGCATCATAGAGCACCACCAGCCACCCCGGGCAGTGCATCATAGAGCACCACCAGCCACCCCGGGCAGTGCATCATAGAGCACCACCACCAGCCACCCCTGGCAGTGCTCATAGAGCACCACCAGCCACCCCTGGCAGTGCCTCATAGAGCACCACCAGCCACCCCTGGCAGTGCCTCATAGAGCACCACCAGCCACCCCGGGCAGTGCATCATAGAGCACCACCAGCCACCCCTGGCAGTGCTCATAGAGCACCACCAGCCACCCCTGGCAGTGCATCATAGAGCACCACCACCAGCCACCCCTGGCAGTGCATCATAGAGCACCACCAGCCACCCTGGCAGTGCCTCATAGAGCACCACCAGCCACCCGGGCAGTGCATCATAGAGCACCACCAGCCACCCGGGCAGTGCATCATAGAGCACCACCACCAGCCACCCCTGGCAGTGCATCATAGAGCACCACCACCAGCCACCCCTGGCAGTGCCTCATAGAGCACCACCACCAGCCACCCCGGGCAGTGCATCATAGAGCACCACCACCAGCCACCCCGGGCAGTGCCTCATAGAGCACCACCAGCCACCCCTGGCAGTGCATCATAGAGCACCACCACCAGCCACCCCTGGCAGTGCATCATAGAGCACCACCACCAGCCACCCCTGGCAGTGCATCATAGAGCACCACCACCAGCCACCCCGGGCAGTGCCATCATAGAGCACCACCAGCCACCCCTGGCAGTGCATCATAGAGCACCACCAGCCACCCCTGGCAGTGCATCATAGAGCACCACCAGCCACCCCGGGCAGTGCATCATAGAGCACCACCACCAGCCACCCCTGGCAGTGCCTCATAGAGCACCACCAGCCACCCCTGGCAGTGCATCATAGAGCACCACCAGCCACCCCTGGCAGTGCATCATAGAGCACCACCAGCCACCCCTGGCAGTGCCTCATAGAGCACCACCACCAGCCACCCCTGGCAGTGCATCATAGAGCACCACCAGCCACCCCTGGCAGTGCATCATAGAGCACCACCACCAGCCACCCCTGGCAGTGCATCATAGAGCACCACCAGCCACCCCTGGCAGTGCATCATAGAGCACCACCACCAGCCACCCCGGGCAGTGCATCATAGAGCACCACCAGCCACCCCTGGCAGTGCATCATAGAGCACCACCAGCCACCCCTGGCAGTGCATCATAGAGCACCACCACCAGCCACCCCTGGCAGTGCATCATAGAGCACCACCACCAGCCACCCTGGCAGTGCATCATAGAGCACCACCAGCCACCCCTGGCAGTGCATCATAGACCACCACCACCAGCCACCCCTGGCAGTGCATCATAGAGCACCACCACCAGCCACCCCTGGCAGTGCCTCATAGAGCACCACCAGCCACCCCGGGCAGTGCATCATAGAGCACCACCACCAGCCACCCCGGGCAGTGCATCATAGAGCACCACCAGCCACCCCTGGCAGTGCATCATAGAGCACCACCACCAGCCACCCCTGGCAGTGCCTCATAGACCACCACCACCAGCCACCCCGGGCAGTGC
>WNGS01001356.1:34009-54115 GCA_020271785.1 Procambarus virginalis | reverse complement strand
GTGGCTGGTGGTGGTGCTCTATGATGCACTGCCGGGGTGGCTGGTGGTGGTGGTCTATGATGCACTGCCAAGGGGTGGCTAGGTGGTGCTCTATGATGCACTGCCCGGGGTGGCTGGTGGTGGTGCTCTATGATGCACTGCCAGGGGTGGCTGGTGGTGGTGCTCAATGAGGCACTGCCAGGGGTGGCTGGTGGTGGTGCTCTATGATGCACTGCCAGGGTGTGGCTGGTGGTGGTGCTCTATGATGCACTGCCAGGGTGGCTGGTGGTGGTGCTCGGCCTCCAGGTGGCAGGTGGTGCTATGACACTGCCAGGGGTGGCTGGTGGTGCTCTATGAGGCACTGCCGGGGTGGCTGGTGGTGGTGCTCTATGAGGCACTGCCACGGGGTGGCTGGTGGTGCTCTATGATGGCACTGCCCGGGGGTGGCTGGTGGTAGTGCTCTATGATGCACTGCCAGGGGTGGCTGGTGGTGGTGCTCTATGAGGCACTGCCAGGGGGGCTGGTGGTGGTGCGTCTATGAGTGCACTGCCAGGGGTGGCTGAGGTGGTGCCTATGAGCACTGCTACCGGGGTGGCTGGTGGTGGTGCTCTATGATGCACTGCCCGGGGTGGCTGGTGGTGGTGCTCTATGATGCACTGCCCGGGGTGGCTGGTGGTGGTGCTCAATGAGGCACTGCCAGGGGTGGCTGGTGGTGCTTATAGCTGCCCGGTGCTGGTGGTGGTGCTATGATGCACTGCCAGGGTGGCTGGTGGATGGTCTATGATGCACTGCCACGGGGTGGCTGGTGGTGGTGGCTCTATGATGCACTGCCAGGGGTGGCTTGTGGTGCTCTATGATGCACTGCCAGGGGTGGCTGGTGGTGGTCTAGATGCACTGCCAGGGTGGTGGGGCTTGTGCTGCCAGGGTGGTGGGTGCTCATGAGAGCAAGGGCTGGTCTCTATGTGCGAGGGTGGCTGGTGGTGCTTATGTGCATGCCGGGTGGTGGTCTATGATGCACTGCCCGGGGTGGCTGGTGGTGGTTTGATCTGCGGTGCTGGTGCTATGATGCACTGCCAAGGGTGGCTGGTGGTGCTCTATGAGCACTGCCCGGGGTGTGTGATTCCTGCCGGGGTGGCTGGTGGATGGTGCTCTATGATGCACTGCCAAGGGTGGCTTGTGGTGCTCTATGATGCACTGCCCGGGGTGGCTGGTGGTGGTGCTCTATGATGCACTGCCAGGGGTGGCTGGTGGTGGTCTCTATAGATGCACTGCCCGGGGTGGCTGGTGGTGGTGCTCTATGCATGCGGGCGTGTTCTTATACACTGCCAGGTGCGGGGTGGTGCTGATGCACCGGGTGGCTGGTGTGCTCTATGATGCTGCATGCTGTTCTCTATGAGGAGGGTGGCTGGTGGTGCTTATGCTGCCCGTGCTGGGTGTCTATGATGCACTGCGGGTGCTTGTGTATGGCTGCCCGGGGTGGCTGTTGGTGGTGCTCTATGATGCACTGCCAGGGGTGGCTGGTGGTGGTGGCTAATGAGCACTGCCCGGGGTGGCTGGTGGTGCTCTATGATGCACTGCCAAGGGTGTAGCTGGTGGTGTGCTCTATGAGGCACTGCCAGGGGTGGCTGGTGGTGTGCTCTATGAGGCACTGCCCTGGCAGTGCATCATAGAGCACCACACCAGCCACCCCTGGCAGTGCATCATAGAGCACCACCACAGCCACCCCGGGCAGTGCATCATAGACCCCACCACCAGCCACCCCTGGCAGTGCATCATAGAGCACCACCACCAGCCACCCCTGGCAGTGCATCATAGAGCACCACCACCAGCCACCCCTGGCAGTGCTCATAGACACCACCACCAGCCACCCGGCAGTGCATCATAGAGCACCACCAGCCACCCTGGCAGTGCATCATAGAGCACCACCAGCCACCCCTGGCAGTGCATCATAGAGCACCACCAGCCACCCCTGGCAGTGCATCATAGAGCACCACCACCAGCCACCCCTGGCAGTGCTCATAGACCACCACCAGCCACCCCGGGCAGTGCATCATAGACCACCACCAGCCCCCTGGCAGTGCATCATAGAGCACCACCAGCCACCCCTGGCAGTGCTCATAGAGCACCACCAGCCACCCCGGGCAGTGCATCATAGACCACCACCAGCCACCCCTGGCAGTGCATCATAGAGCACCACCAGCCACCCTGGCAGTGCATCATAGAGCACCACCAGCCACCCGGGCAGTGCATCATAGAGCACCACCAGCCACCCTGGCAGTGCATCATAGAGCACCACCAGCCACCCTGGCAGTGCATCAGACCACCACCAGCCACCCCTGGCAGTGCATCATAGAGCACCACCAGCCACCCGGGCAGTGCATCATAGAGCACCACCAGCCACCCCTGGCAGTGCATCATAGACCACCACCAGCCACCCCTGGCAGTGCATCATAGAGCACCACCACCAGCCACCCCTGGCAGTGCATCATAGAGCACCACCACCAGCCACCCCTGGCAGTGCATCATAGAGCACCACCAGCCACCCCTGGCAGTGCATCATAGACCACCACCAGCCACCCCTGGCAGTGCATCATAGAGCACCACCAGCCACCCCGGGCAGTGCATCATAGAGCACCACACCAGCCACCCCGGGCAGTGCATCATAGAGCACCACACCAGCCACCCCTGGCAGTGCATCATAGAGCACCACCAGCCACCCCTGGCAGTGCATCATAGAGCACCACCAGCCACCCCGGCAGTGCATCATAGAGCACCACCACCAGCCACCCCTGGCAGTGCATCATAGAGCACCACCAGCCACCCCTGGCAGTGCATCAGAGCACCACCAGCCACCCCTGGCAGTGCATCATAGACCACCACCAGCCACCCTGGCAGTGCATCATAGAGCACCACCAGCCACCCCTGGCAGTGCATCATAGAGCACCACCACCAGCCACGGGCAGTGCATCATAGAGCACCACCACCAGCCACCCTGGCAGTGCATCATAGAGCACCACCAGCCACCCCGGGCAGTGCATCATAGAGCACCACCACCAGCCACCCCTGGCAGTGCATCATAGAGCACCACCACCAGCCACCCCTGGCAGTGCATATAGAGCACCACCACCAGCCACCCCTGGCAGTGCCTCATAGAGCACCACCAGCCACCCCTGGCAGTGCATCATAGACACCACCAGCCACCCCTGGCAGTGCATCATAGAGCACCACCAGCCACCCCGGCAGTGCATCATAGACCACCACCAGCCACCCCTGGCAGTGCATCATAGAGCACCACCAGCCACCCCTGGCAGTGCATCATAGAGCACCACCAGCCACCCCTGGCAGTGCATCATAGAGCACCACCAGCCACCCCGGCAGTGCATCATAGAGCACCACCAGCCACCCCTGGCAGTGCATCATAGAGCACCACCACCAGCCACCCCTGGCAGTGCATCATAGAGCACCACCACCAGCCACCCCTGGCAGTGCATCATAGAGCACCACCACCAGCCACCCTGGCAGTGCATCATAGAGCACCACCACCAGCCACCCTGGCAGTGCATCATAGAGCACCACCACCAGCCACCCCTGGCAGTGCATCATAGACCACCACCAGCCACCCCTGGCAGTGCATCATAGAGCACCACCAGCCACCCTGGCAGTGCCTCATAGACCACCACCACCAGCCACCCCTGGCAGTGCCTCATAGAGCACCACCAGCCACCCCTGGCAGTGCATCATAGACCACCACCACCAGCCACCCCTGGCAGTGCATCATAGAGCACCACCAGCCACCCTGGCAGTGCATCATAGACCACCACCAGCCACCCCTGGCAGTGCATCATAGAGCACCACCAGCCACCCCTGGCAGTGCATCATAGAGCACCACCACCAGCCACCCCTGGCAGTGCATCATAGAGCACCACCAGCCACCCTGGCAGTGCATCATAGAGCACCACCAGCCACCCCGGGCAGTGCATCATAGAGCACCACCAGCCACCCCTGGCAGTGCTCATAGAGCACCACCACCAGCCACCCCTGGCAGTGCATCATAGAGCACCACCACCAGCCACCCCTGGCAGTGCATCATAGAGCCACCACCAGCCACCCCTGGCAGTGCATCATAGAGCACCACCACCAGCCACCCCTGGCAGTGCATCATAGAGCACCACCACCAGCCACCCCTGGCAGTGCATCATAGAGCACCACCAGCCACCCCGGGCAGTGCATCATAGAGCACCACACCAGCCACCCCTGGCAGTGCATCATAGAGCACCACCAGCCACCCCTGGCAGTGCATCATAGAGCACCACCACCAGCCACCCCTGGCAGTGCATCATAGAGCACCACCACCAGCCACCCTGCAGTGCATCATAGAGCACCACCAGCCACCCCTGGCAGTGCATCATAGAGCCACCACCAGCCACCCCGGGCAGTGCATCATAGACCACCACCAGCCACCCCTGGCAGTGCATCATAGAGCACACCACCAGCCACCCCTGGCAGTGCATCATAGAGCACCACCAGCCACCCCTGGCAGTGCATCATAGACCACCACCAGCCACCCCGGCAGTGCATCATAGAGCACCACCAGCCACCCCTGGCAGTGCATCATAGAGCACCACCACCAGCCACCCCTGGCAGTGCATCATAGAGCACCACCAGCCACCCCTGGCAGTGCATCATAGAGCACCACCAGCCACCCCTGGCAGTGCATCATAGAGCACCACCAGCCACCCCTGGCAGTGCATCATAGAGCACCACCAGCCACCCCTGGCAGTGCATCATAGAGCACCACCACCAGCCACCCCGGCAGTGCATCATAGAGCACCACCAGCCACCCCGGGCAGTGCATCATAGAGCACCACCACCAGCCACCCCTGGCAGTGCATCATAGAGCACCACCAGCCACCCCTGGCAGTGCATCATAGACACCACCAGCCACCCCTGGCAGTGCATCATAGAGCACCACCACCAGCCACCCCTGGCAGTGCATCATAGAGCACCACCAGCCACCCCGGGCAGTGCATCATAGAGCACCACCACCAGCCACCCTGGCAGTGCATCATAGAGCACCACCACCAGCCACCCCGGGCAGTGCATCATAGAGCACCACCAGCCACCCTGGCAGTGCATCATAGAGCACCACCAGCCACCCCTGGCAGTGCATCATAGACCACCACCAGCCCACCCCTGGCAGTGCATCATAGAGCACCACCACCAGCCACCCCTGGCAGTGCATCATAGAGCACCACCACCAGCCACCCCTGGCAGTGCATCATAGAGCACCACCAGCCACCCCGGGCAGTGCATCATAGACCACCACCAGCCACCCCTGGCAGTGCCTCATAGACCACCACCAGCCACCCCGGCAGTGCATCATAGAGCACCACCACCAGCCACCCCTGGCAGTGCATCATAGAGCACCACCAGCCACCCCTGGCAGTGCATCATAGACCACCACCAGCCACCCGGGCAGTGCATCATAGAGCACCACCAGCCACCCCTGGCAGTGCATCATAGAGCACCACCACCAGCCACCCTGGCAGTGCATCATAGAGCCACCACCAGCCACCCCTGGCAGTGCATCATAGAGCACCACCAGCCACCCCTGGCAGTGCATCATAGACACCACCAGCCACCCCTGGCAGTGCATCATAGAGCACCACCAGCCACCCCTGGCAGTGCATCATAGACCACCACCACAGCCACCCCTGGCAGTGCATCATAGAGCACCACCAGCCACCCCTGGCAGTGCATCATAGAGCACCACCAGCCACCCCTGGCAGTGCATCATAGAGCACCACCAGCCACCCCTGGCAGTGCATCATAGACACCACCAGCCACCCCTGGCAGTGCATCATAGAGACCACCACCAGCCACCCTGGCAGTGCATCATAGACCACCACCAGCCACCCCGGGCAGTGCATCATAGAGCACCACCACCAGCCACCTGGCAGTGCATCATAGAGCACCACCCCAGCCACCCCGGGCAGTGCACTCATAGAGCACCACCAGCCACCCTGGCAGTGCATCATAGAGCACCACCAGCCACCCCTGGCAGTGCATCATAGAGCACCACCACCAGCCACCCTGGCAGTGCATCATAGAGCACCACCACCAGCCACCCGGGCAGTGCATCATAGAGCACCACACCAGCCACCCCTGGCAGTGCATCATAGAGCACCACCAGCCACCCCTGGCAGTGCATCATAGAGCACCACCAGCCACCCTGGCAGTGCATCATAGAGCACCACCAGCCACCCCTGGCAGTGCATCATAGAGCACCACCAGCCACCCCTGGCAGTGCATCATAGAGCACCACCACCAGCCACCCCTGGCAGTGCATCATAGAGCACCACCACCAGCCACCCTGGCAGTGCATCATAGAGCACACCACCAGCCACCCCTGGCAGTGCATCATAGACCNTCATAGAGCACCACCAGCCACCCCTGGCAGTGCATCATAGAGCACCACCAGCCTCCCCTGGCAGTGCATCATAGAGCACCAGCCACCCCTGGCAGTGCATCATAGAGCACCACCAGCCACCCCGGCAGTGCATCATAGAGCACCACCAGCCACCCGGGCAGTGCATCATAGAGCACCACCACCAGCCACCCCTGGCAGTGCCTCATAGAGCACCACCAGCCACCCTGGCAGTGCATCATAGAGCACCACCAGCCACCCCTGGCAGTGCATCATAGAGCACCAGCCACCCCTGGCAGTGCATCATAGAGCACCACCAGCCACCCCTGGCAGTGCATCATAGAGCACCACAGCCACCCCTGGCAGTGCATCAGAGAACCACCAGCCACCCCTGGCAGTGCCTCATAGAGCACCACCACCACCACCCCGGGCAGTGCTCATAGAGCACCACCACCAGCCACCCCGGCAGTGCATCATAGAGCACCACCACCAGCCACCCTGGCAGTGCATCATAGAGCACCACCACCAGCCACCCCTGGCAGTGCATCATAGAGCACCACCACCAGCCACCCCTGGCAGTGCATCATAGAGCACCACCAGCCACCCCTGGCAGTGCATCATAGAGCACCACCAGCCCCCCTGGCAGTGCATCATAGAGCACCACCAGCCACCCCTGGCAGTGCATCATAGAGCACCACCAGCCACCCCTGGCAGTGCATCATAGAGCACCACCAGCCACCCCTGGCAGTGCATCATAGAGCACCACCAGCCACCCCTGGCAGTGCCTCATAGAGCACCACCACCAGCCACCCCGGGCAGTGCATCATAGAGCACCACCAGCCACCCCTGGCAGTGCATCATAGAGCACCACCACCAGCCACCCCTGGCAGTGCTCATAGAGCACCACCAGCCACCCTGGCAGTGCATCATAGAGCACCACCAGCCACCCCGGGCAGTGCTCATAGAGCACCACCAGCCACCCTGGCAGTGCCTCATAGAGCACCACCACCAGCCACCCCTGGCAGTGCCTCATAGAGCACCACCAGCCACCCCGGCAGTGCATCATAGAGCACCACCAGCCACCCCTGGCAGTGCATCATAGAGCACCACCAGCCACCCCTGGCAGTGCATCATAGAGCACCACCACCAGCCACCCGGGCAGTGCATCATAGAGCACCACCAGCCACCCTGGCAGTGCATCATAGAGCACCACCAGCCACCCCTGGCAGTGCTCATAGAGCACCACCAGCCACCCCTGGCAGTGCATCATAGAGCACCACCAGCCACCCCTGGCAGTGCATCATAGAGCACCACCACCAGCCACCCCTGGCAGTGCCTCATAGAGCACCACCAGCCACCCCTGGCAGTGCATCATAGAGCACCACCAGCCACCCGGCAGTGCTCATAGAGCACCACCAGCCACCCCTGGCAGTGCATCATAGAGCACCACCAGCCACCCCTGGCAGTGCCTCATAGAGCACCACCACCAGCCACCCCGGGCAGTGCATCATAGAGCACCACCAGCCACCCCTGGCAGTGCATCATAGAGCACCACCAGCCACCCCTGGCAGTGCATCATAGAGCACCACCACCAGCCACCCCTGGCAGTGCATCATAGAGCACCACCAGCCACCCCTGGCAGTGCATCATAGAGCACCACCAGCCACCCCGGGCAGTGCCTCATAGAGCACCACCAGCCACCCCTGGCAGTGCATCATAGAGCACCACCACCAGCCACCCCTGGCAGTGCATCATAGAGCACCACCAGCCACCCCTGGCAGTGCATCATAGAGCACCACCACCAGCCACCCCGGGCAGTGCATCATAGAGCACCACCAGCCACCCCTGGCAGTGCATCATAGAGCACCACCACCAGCCACCCCTGGCAGTGCATCATAGAGCACCACCACCAGCCACCCCTGGCAGTGCATCATAGAGCACCACCAGCCACCCCTGGCAGTGCATCATAGAGCACCACCAGCCACCCCTGGCAGTGCATCATAGAGCACCACCACCAGCCACCCCTGGCAGTGCATCATAGAGCACCACCACCAGCCACCCCTGGCAGTGCATCATAGAGCACCACCAGCCACCCCTGGCAGTGCATCATAGAGCACCACCAGCCACCCCTGGCAGTGCATCATAGAGCACCACCAGCCACCCCTGGCAGTGCCTCATAGAGCACCACCACCAGCCACCCCGGGCAGTGCCTCATAGAGCACCACCACCAGCCACCCCTGGCAGTGCTCATAGAGCACCACCAGCCACCCCTGGCAGTGCATCATAGAGCACCACCACCAGCCACCCCTGGCAGTGTCTCATAGAGCTCCACCAGCCACCCCGGGCAGTGTCTCATAGAGCACCACCAGCCACCCCGGGCAGTGCATCATAGAGCACCACCACCAGCCACCCCTGGCAGTGCATCATAGAGCACCACCACCAGCCACCCCGGGCAGTGCATCATAGAGCACCACCAGCCACCCCTGGCAGTGCCTCATAGAGCACCACCAGCCACCCCGGGCAGAGCATCATAGAGCACCACCAGCCACCCCTGGCAGTGCATCATAGAGCACCACCAGCCACCCGGGCAGTGCATCATAGAGCACCACCAGCCACCCCGGGCAGTGCCTCATAGAGCACCACCAGCCACCCCGGCAGAGCATCATAGAGCACCACTAGCCACCCCTGGCAGTGCATCATAGAGCACCACCAGCCACCCCGGGCAGTGCATCATAGAGCACCACCAGCCACCCCGGGCAGTGGATCATAGAGCACCACCAGCCACCCCGGCAGTGCATCATAGAGCACCACCAGCCACCCCGGGCAGTGCATCATAGAGCACCACCAGCCACCCCGGGCAGTGCATCATAGAGCACCACCAGCCACCCCGGGCAGTGCATCATAGAGCACCACCAGCCACCCCTGGCAGTGCATCATAGAGCACCACCAGCCACCCCGGCAGAGCATCATAGAGCACCACTAGCCACCCCTGGCAGTGCATCATAGAGCACCACCAGCCACCCCGGGCAGTGCATCATAGAGCACCACCAGCCACCCCGGGCAGTGGATCATAGAGCACCACCAGCCACCCCGGGCAGTGCATCATAGAGCACCACCAGCCACCCCGGCAGTGCATCATAGAGCACCACCAGCCACCCCGGGCAGTGCATCATAGAGCACCACCAGCAGCCCCCCCGGGCAGTGCCTCATAGAGCACCACCAGCCACCCCGGGCAGTGCATCATAGAGCACCACCAGCCACTCCTGGCAGTGCCTCATAGAGCACCACCAGCCACCCCTGGCAGTGCATCATAGACCACCACCAGCCACTCCTGGCAGTGCCTCATAGAGCACCACCAACCACCCTGGCAGTGCATCATAGAGCACCACCAGCCACCCCTGGCAGTGCCTCATAGAGCACCACCAGCCACCCCTGGCAGTGCATCATAGAGCCTCTCCAACCGCCCTCCGTTGCTCACTTTAGAGCTCTCCATATTACACTCATATATATAATGGTTAGCATTGTAAATGTCAGGCCACGTCTGTGGCAGACAGCAATAATAATAAAAATAATAAAGAAAAATAAAAAAAACTCCTGCGTACCTGTTATACTTTCCTTGTTCCATCCTCCTCCTTCCCTCCTCTCTCATCTCTCTGTCTCCACTCCTTCCTACGCCTCTCTTCTTCCCCCCCCCCCCCGTCTCCTCTCCACCAGACGGGATATTGCTCCAGAGGAGTCTAGAGGTTTACGAGGTCGTAACTGTAGCCTCAGAGCACTGCTCTCTATGGAAATTTACCGTCGTAACATAAAGTTAAATAATAACACAGCAAGAATACTTTAGTCTTCCCTTTACAAAGAGAATGTTGGTTAGTCTTGTACTGGTGTCCTTGTAAGTCCTGAGTTTATATCACCTGATTAACAAGGTTCATTTTGGTCCTTATATGGTGGTAATTTGGTCTGTACTGGTGAGGTCTGGCTGTACCGGTGAGGTCTGGCTGTACCGGTGAGGTCTGGCTGTACCGGTGAGGTCTGGCTGTACTGGTGAGGTCTGGCTGTACTGGTGAGGTCTGGCTGTACTGGTGAGGTCTGGCT
Source organism: Procambarus virginalis (assembly GCA_020271785.1). Lineage (NCBI taxonomy): Eukaryota > Metazoa > Arthropoda > Malacostraca > Decapoda > Cambaridae > Procambarus > Procambarus virginalis. Next base: position 43,617 of record WNGS01001356.1, on the reverse strand, counting down.
GTACTGGTGAGGTCTGGCTGTACTGGTGAGGTCTGGCTGTACTGGTGAGGTCTGGCAGTCCTGGTGAGGTCTGGCTGTCCTGGTGAGGTCTGGCTGTACCACTGGTGAGGTCTGGCTGTACCACTGGTGAGGTCTGGCTGTACCTGTGAGGTCTGGCTGTACCACTGGTGAGGTCTGGCTGTACCGGTGAGGTCTGGCTGTACCGGTGAGGTCTGGCTGTACCGGTGAGGTCTGGCTGTACCGGTGAGGTCTGGCTGTACCGGTGAGGTCTGGCTGTACCGGTGAGGTCTGGCTGTACTGGTGAGGTCTGGCTGTACTGGTGAGGTCTGGCTGTACTGGTGAGGTCTGGCTGTACTGGTGAGGTCTGGCTGTACTGGTGAGGTCTGGCTGTACTGGTGAGGTCTGGCAGTCCTGGTGAGGTCTGGCTGTCCTGGTGAGGTCTGGCTGTACTGGTGAGGTCTGGCTGTACCACTGGTGAGGTCTGGCTGTACCGGTGAGGTCTGGCTGTACCGGTGAGGTCTGGCTGTACCTGTGAGGTCTGGCTGTACCACTGGTGAGGTCTGGCTGTACCGGTGAGGTCTGGCTGTACCGGTGAGGTCTGGCTGTACCGGTGAGGTCTGGCTGTACCGGTGAGGTCTGGCTGTACCGGTGAGGTCTGGCTGTACCGGTGAGGTCTGGCTGTACCGGTGAGGTCTGGTTGTACCAGTGAGGTCTGGCTGTACTGGTGAGGTCTGGCTGTACTGGGGTGGTCTGGCTGTCCTGGTGAGGTCTGGCTGTACTGGTGAGGTCTGGCTGTACTGGGTGGTCTGGCTGTCCTGGTGAGGTCTGGCTGTACTGGTGAGGTCTGGCTGTACTGGGGTGGTCTGGCTGTCCTGGTGAGGTCTGGCTGTACTGGTGAGGTCTGGCTGTACCACTGGTGAGGTTTGGCTGTACCGGTGAGGTCTGGCTGTACCGGTGAGGTCTGGCTGTACCGGTGAGGTCTGGCTGTACCGGTGAGGTCTGGCTGTACCGGTGAGGTCTGGCTGTACTGGTGAGGTCTGGCTGTACTGGTGAGGTCTGGCTGTACTGGGGTGGTCTGGCTGTACTGGGGAGGTCTGGCTGTACCGGTGAAGTCTGGCTGTACCGGTGAGGTCTGGCTGTACCGGTGAGGTCTGGCTGTACCACTGACACAGTAGCAAGGTCTGGCTGTACCACTGGTACAGTAGTAAGGTCTGGCTGTACCACTGGTACAGTAGCAAGGTCTGGCTGTACCACTGGTACAGTAGTAAGGTCTGGCTGTACCACTGGTACAGTAGTAAGGTCTGGCTGTACCACTGTACAGTAGTGAGGTCTAGCTGTACCACTGACACAGTAATGAGGTCTGGCTGTACCACTGACACAGTAGCAAGGTCTAGCTGTACCACTGACACAGTAATGAGGTCTGGCTGTACCACTGGTACAGTAGTAAGGTCTGGCTGTACCACTGACACAGTAGTGAGGTCTGGCTGTACCACTGACAGTAGCAAGGTCTGGCTGTACCACTGACACAGTAGCAAGGTCTGGCTGTACCACTGGTACAGTAGTAAGGTCTGGCTGTACCACTGACACAGTAGTGAGGTCTGGCTGTACCACTGGTACAGTAGTGAGGTCTGGCTGTACCACTGACACAGTAGTGAGGTCTGGCTGTACCACTGGTACAGTAGTAAGGTCTGGCTGTACCACTGGTACAGTAGTGAGGTCTGGCTGTACCACTGGTACAGTAGTGAGGTCTGGCTGTACCACTGGTACAGTAGCAAGGTCTGGCTGTACCACTGGTACAGTAGCAAGGTCTGGCTGTACCACTGGTACAGTAATAAGGTCTGGCTGTACCACTGGTACAGTAGCAAGGTCTGGCTGTACCACTGGTACAGTAGCAAGGTCTGGCTGTACCACTGGTACAGTAGCAAGGTCTGGCTGTACCACTGGTACAGTAGCAAGGTCTGGCTGTACCACTGGTACAGTAGCAAGGTCTGGCTGTACCACTGGTACAGTAGCAAGGTCTGGCTGTACCACTGGTACAGTAGCAAGGTCTGGCTGTACCACTGGTACAGTAGCAAGGTCTGGCTGTACCACTGGTACAGTAGCAAGGTCTGGCTGTACCACTGGTACAGTAGCAAGGTCTGGCTGTACCACTGGTACAGTAGCAAGGTCTGGCTGTACCACTGGTACAGTAGCAAGGTCTGGCTGTACCAATGGTACAGTAGTAAGGTCTTGCTGTACCACTGGTACAGTAGTGAGGTCTGGCTGTACCACTGGTACAGTAATAAGGTCTGGCTGTACCACTGACACAGTAGCAAGGTCTGGCTGTACCACTGGTACAGTAGCAAGGTCTGGTTGTACCACTGGTACAGTAGCAAGGTCTGGCTGTACCACTGACACAGTAGTGAGGTCTGGCTGTACCACTGGTACAGTAGAAGGTCTGGCTGTACCACTGACACAGTAGTGAGGTCTGGCTGTACCACTGGTACAGTAGCAAGGTCTGGCTGTACCACTGACACAGTAGTGAGGTCTGGCTGTACCACTGGTACAGTAGCAAGGTCTGGCTGTACCACTGACACAGTAGTGAGGTCTGGCTGTACCACTGGTACAGTAGCAAGGTCTGGCTGTACCACTGGTACAGTAGCAAGGTCTGGCTGTACCACTGGTACAGTAGCAAGGTCTGGCTGTACCACTGGTACAGTAGTGAGGTCTGGCTGTACCACTGGTACAGTAGTGAGGTCTGGCTGTACCACTGACACAGTAGTGAGGTCTGGCTGTACCACTGACACAGTAGTGAGGTCTGGCTGTACCACTGACACAGTAGCGAGGTCTGGCTGTACCACTGGTACAGTAGTAAGGTCTGGCTGTACCACTGACACAGTAGTGAGGTCTGGCTGTACCACTGGTACAGTAGCAAGGTCTGGCTGTACCACTGGTACAGTAGCAAGGTCTGGCTGTACCACTGGTACAGTAGTAAGGTCTGGCTGTACCACTGACACAGTAGCAAGGTCTGGCTGTACCACTGGTACAGTAGCAAGGTCAGGCTGTACCACTGGTACAGTAGTAAGGTCTGGCTGTACCACTGACACAGTAGTGAGGTCTGGCTGTACCACTGGTACAGTAGCAAGGTCTGGCTGTACCACTGGTACAGTAGCAAGGTCTGGCTGTACCACTGGTACAGTAGTAAGGTCTGGCTGTACCACTGACACAGTAGTGAGGTCTGGCTGTACCACTGGTACAGTAGCAAGGTCTGGCTGTACCACTGGTACAGTAGCAAGGTCTGGCTGTACCACTGGTACAGTAGTAAGGTCTGGCTGTACCACTGACACAGTAGTGAGGTCTGGCTGTACCACTGACACAGTAGCAAGGTCTGGCTGTACCACTGGTACAGTAGTGAGGTCTGGCTGTACCACTGGTACAGTAGCAAGGTCTGGCTGTACCACTGGTACAGTAGCAAGGTCTGGCTGTACCACTGACACAGTAGTGAGGTCTGGCTGTACCACTGACACAGTAGCAAGGTCTGGCTGTACCACTGGTACAGTAGCAAGGTCTGGCTGTACCACTGGTACAGTAGCAAGGTCTGGCTGTACCACTGGTACAGTAGTAAGGTCTGGCTGTACCACTGACACAGTAGTGAGGTCTGGCTGTACCACTGACACAGTAGCAAGGTCTGGCTGTACCACTGGTACAGTAGCAAGGTCTGGCTGTACCACTGGTACAGTAGCAAGGTCTGGCTGTACCACTGGTACAGTAGCAAGGTCTGGCTGTACCACTGACACAGTAGTGAGGTCTGGCTGTACCACTGACACAGTAGTAAGGTCTGGCTGTACCACTGGTACAGTAGTGAGGTCTGGCTGTACCACTGGTACAGTAGCAAGGTCTGGCTGTACCACTGGTACAGTAGCAAGGTCTGGCTGTACCACTGACACAGTAGTGAGGTCTGGCTGTACCACTGACACAGTAGCAAGGTCTGGCTGTACCACTGACACAGTAGCAAGGTCTGGCTGTACCACTGGTACAGTAGCAAGGTCTGGCTGTACCACTGGTACAGTAGTGAGGTCTGGCTGTACCACTGACACAGTAGTGAGGTCTGGCTGTACCACTGACACAGTAGCAAGGTCTGGCTGTACCACTGGTACAGTAGTGAGGTCTGGCTGTACCACTGGTACAGTAGCAAGGTCTGGCTGTACCACTGGTACAGTAGCAAGGTCTGGCTGTACCACTGGTACAGTAGCAAGGTCTGGCTGTACCACTGGTACAGTAGTAAGGTCTGGCTGTACCACTGGTACAGTAGTAAGGTCTGGCTGTACCACTGGTACAGTAGCAAGGTCTGGCTGTACCACTGGTACAGTAGCAAGGTCTGGCTGTACCACTGGTACAGTAGTAAGGTCTGGCTGTACCACTGACACAGTAGTGAGGTCTGGCTGTACCACTGGTACAGTAGCAAGGTCTGGCTGTACCACTGGTACAGTAGCAAGGTCTGGCTGTACCACTGGTACAGTAGCAAGGTCTGGCTGTACCACTGACACAGTAGCAAGGTCTGGCTGTACCACTGGTACAGTAGCAAGGTCTGGCTGTACCACTGGTACAGTAGTAAGGTCTGGCTGTACCACTGACACAGTAGTGAGGTCTGGCTGTACCACTGGTACAGTAGCAAGGTCTGGCTGTACCACTGGTACAGTAGCAAGGTCTGGCTGTACCACTGGTACAGTAGCAAGGTCTGGCTGTACCACTGACACAGTAGTGAGGTCTGGCTGTACCACTGGTACAGTAGCAAGGTCTGGCTGTACCACTGGTACAGTAGCAAGGTCTGGCTGTACCACTGGTACAGTAGTAAGGTCTGGCTGTACCACTGACACAGTAGTGAGGTCTGGCTGTACCACTGACACAGTAGCAAGGTCTGGCTGTACCACTGGTACAGTAGTGAGGTCTGGCTGTACCACTGGTACAGTAGCAAGGTCCGGCTGTACCACTGGTACAGTAGCAAGGTCTGGCTGTACCACTGACACAGTAGTGAGGTCTGGCTGTACCACTGACACAGTAGCAAGGTCTGGCTGTACCACTGGTACAGTAGCAAGGTCTGGCTGTACCACTGGTACAGTAGCAAGGTCTGGCTGTACCACTGGTACAGTAGTAAGGTCTGGCTGTACCACTGACACAGTAGTGAGGTCTGGCTGTACCACTGACACAGTAGCAAGGTCTGGCTGTACCACTGGTACAGTAGCAAGGTCTGGCTGTACCACTGGTACAGTAGCAAGGTCTGACTGTACCACTGGTACAGTAGTAAGGTCTGGCTGTATCACTGACACAGTAGTGAGGTCTGGCTGTACCACTGACACAGTAGTAAGGTCTGGCTGTACCACTGGTACAGTAGTGAGGTCTGGCTGTACCACTGGTACAGTAGCAAGGTCTGGCTGTACCACTGGTACAGTAGCAAGGTCTGGCTGTACCACTGACACAGTAGTGAGGTCTGGCTGTACCACTGACACAGTAGCAAGGTCTGGCTGTACCACTGACACAGTAGCAAGGTCTGGCTGTACCACTGGTACAGTAGCAAGGTCTGGCTGTACCACTGGTACAGTAGTGAGGTCTGGCTGTACCACTGACACAGTAGTGAGGTCTGGCTGTACCACTGACACAGTAGTAAGGTCTGGCTGTACCACTGGTACAGTAGTGAGGTCTGGCTGTACCACTGGTACAGTAGCAAGGTCTGGCTGTACCACTGGTACAGTAGCAAGGTCTGGCTGTACCACTGGTACAGTAGCAAGGTCTGGCTGTACCACTGGTACAGTAGTAAGGTCTGGCTGTACCACTGGTACAGTAGTAAGGTCTGGCTGTACCACTGGTACAGTAGCAAGGTCTGGCTGTACCACTGGTACAGTAGCAAGGTCTGGCTGTACCACTGGTACAGTAGTAAGGTCTGGCTGTACCACTGACACAGTAGTGAGGTCTGGCTGTACCACTGGTACAGTAGCAAGGTCTGGCTGTACCACTGGTACAGTAGCAAGGTCTGGCTGTACCACTGGTACCTTAGTAAGGTCTGGCTGTACCACTGGTACAGTAGCAAGGTCTGGCTGTACCACTGGTACAGTAGAAAGGTCTGGCTGTACCAACCACAACAGACCCATCCCCCCAACGACACAAGTCATGGCAAGAGATCAGAATGAATTTTCATCAGTCCTTCACATTACCAGAGAGAACACGAGCTTTATATACACGGTAATACACAGAGTTTATATACTTCCTCATATATTTACAGAGTTTATATACTTCGTCATATATACACGGAGTTTATATACTTCGTCATATATACACGGAGTTTATATACTTCGTCATATATACACGGAGTTTATATACTTCGTCATATATACACGGAGTTTATATACTTCGTCATATATACACGGAGTTTATATACTTCGTCATATATACACGGAGTTTATATACTTCGTCATATATACACGGAGTTTATATACTTCGTCATATATACACGGAGTTTATATACTTCGTCATATATACAGGGAGTTTAAGCCAGTTTACCGTGTATATAAGTAACTGGTGTTCTCTCTGGTACCTGTTGATACAACACGGTGAGACTGTGTTTGGGACCTGTGGTTCATACACTTACACTGGTCTTCTCCTCTTACAAATTACGTCTGAATTTGGCCGTTTACCTGTATGGCCGAAAATAGACGTAATTTGAAAATGAAACAAAATTAAATTTGATTTGTGTTTTCCAAAACAGTAAGTCAAGCTGTATGTATATTTATATTAATATATATATACAGCTTGAGTGGAAGCCACTCAGGCTGGTCCACTGAGCGGCCGACCGTCTGGACCAACCCGCCCTGCTAACACAACGTCGCATTTTGACGTATACTCCGCCTAAGATCAAAAATCTGTCCCGTTTTCTGTTTTAGGTCCTCTGGTAGGTTAGGATAAGAGCACTTTAATACGACAGTTTCTTGACGTTGGGGCACCTTAGGACCTTAGGCTTACTGGAACACCGTCAGAGATTCTAATGGTCTTCGTTGTATTCCTATACTTGTGTATGGGGATTGTATCTAGGTTTTTATATAAAACAACTATATTTTTAGTCCTCTATTCAATCGTAAAATGTTTATGTCATTTATATACCCGGAATAAAAGTAATGTTTATTTCTAATTGAACATTTCAATTATTTAATTATTTAATTATTTATTATTTAATGTTACCAAGACTGCCTTCACCCAGAACTAAGAGGTGTACAAGCGGGAGTGAGTTTGTCCCCTTGGTAGTAAGGTATATTATAATACCTTTGTACAATACGTACAAAGGCAATTTGTACGTATTTGTACAATATTGCAATAATGTACAATTTCTTTGTACATTATTGCAATAATGCCAATTATTGCAATAATGTTATACGGCCAACTACACACAGTGGTTATCAACACGAGTGAAGTCTTTGAGCAGGCTCAGTGGCGCAGTGGTAAAACTGCGTATGTCACTTCACTTCGCGAGCGATGTGGCCTGGGTTCGTATCCTGGCCGGGGAGGATTGACTAGGCGCCAATCCTTAACTGTAGCCTCTGTTCACCCAGCAGAGAATAGGCACCTGGTTGGTAACGATTTGGCGGGTCGTATTCCGGGTAAAAATTAGGGTTAAGGCCCTGCCCGTAACGCCATGCGAGCTATAGTGGCTGTACAAGAATGACACAATTGTATATATAAAATAAATATATAAATAAAGTCCCTAGAGCAACAGCATAGAATCCAAAATGAATTCTGCCAAATTATAGGCCTCGTATATTTCGCCTGTGAAGCAGGGAATGGTTCCATCAATATTTACTTTATGTGTTTTAGTATAATGTTCTTCTCATTAATGGAGACGATAGATTTATATTTGAAGAGAAAGGATTCCCTGATACAACCTTGTGTATTTTACAATAACTAATTATATTGCTGTTAATGCTATACACACACATGGTATGGGAGATGGTGGTACTCTACGAGGTAACATATAGTGAGCTACAGCCCACAATGCTATACACACACATGGTATGGGAGATGGTGGTACTCTACGAGGTAACATAGACAGCTACAGCCCACAATGCTATACACACACATGGTATGGTAGATGGTGGTACTCTACGAGGTAACATATAGAGAGCTACAGCCCACAATGCTATACACACACATGGTATGGGAGATGGTGGTACTCTACGAGGTAACAGAGAGCTACAGGCCACAATGCTATACACACACATGGTATGGTAGATGGTGGTACTCTACGAGGTAACATATAGACAGCTACAGCCCACAATGCTATACACACACATGGTATGGGAGATGGTGGTACTCTACAAGGTAACAGACAGCTACAGCCCACAATGCTATACACACACATGGTATGGTAGATGGTGGTACTCTACGAGGTAACATAGACAGCTACAGCCCACAATGCTATACACACACATGGTATGGTAGATGGTGGTACTCTACGAGGTAACATAGTGAGCTACAGCCCACAATGCTATACACACACATGGTATGGGAGATGGTGGTACTCTACGAGGTAACATAGACAGCTACAGCCCACAATGCTATACACACACATGGTATGGGTGATGGTGGTACTCTACGAGGTAACATATAGAGCTACAGCCCACAATGCTATACACACACATGGTATGGGAGATGGTGGTACTCTACGAGGTACATATAGAGCTACAGCCCACAATGCTATACACACACATGGTATGGGAGATGGTGGTACTCTACGAGGTAACATAGGAGCTACAACCCACACTCGGCGTTTGTCTAAATGAAACATTGCAACATATGAGACGTGTGACCACGCGGCTCTCTAACACTACTGTGTCTTCACTATGATGGTCACTGGAGCTGTGGGAGCCTCGGGACAATATTGGCATGTTGCAACATTATAGGTTGACTTGTGTTGCAGATAATGACACACGCACGCGCTCTATCTTGCCGCCACCACTCGTGAGAGAATTTACTCAAACGGTCACAGTCCAGAGTCTCTCTCCAGTCTCTAACTGGACCCCCCCCCCCCGAGGGGGCCACGACTGTGCGACAATCGTGATAAGGAAACACTCATACTCGTGTGCCCAACCACCAACCACTTGGGCTGGAAGGTAGAGAGCGACGGTCTCGCTTCATGCAGGTCGGCGTTCAATCCCCGACCGTTCTCAAGTGGTTAGGCACCATTCCTTCCCTCCGTCCCACCCAAATTCTTATCCTGACTCCAAGTGTTATATAGTCGTGGTGGCTTGGCACTTTTCCTGATAGTTCCCACTTGCCTCATACTCGTGCTCCATTCACCTTAGCTGTTTGGGCTTTAGGACTGCAACACTGCAGGAAGTGGAGGCATTATCAAGAGAAAAGCAGCAAGCCACCACGACTATATTGCACTGGGAAGGGGTCAGATAAAGAATTTGGGATGGGACGGAGGAAAGGAATGGTGCCCAACCACTTGTGGACGGTCGGGGATGGAACGCCGACCTGCATGAGGCGAGACCGTCGCTCTACCGTCCATCCCAAAAATTGACGGAGGAACTGCTGATGCTGGATATTTTTTGAGTTTCAGTACTTGGACCACCTGGTCACTG
>WNGS01001356.1:8911-21265 GCA_020271785.1 Procambarus virginalis | reverse complement strand
GCTTCATCACTGTGGTACTGAACGGACCAGCTTCATCACTGTGGTACTGAACGGACCAGCTTCATCACTGTGGTAATGACGGACCAGCTTCATCACTGTGGTACTGAACGGACCAGCTTCATCACTGTGGTACTGAACGGACCAGCTTCATCACTGTGGTAGTGAACGGACCAGCTTCATCACTGTGGTAATGAACGGACCAGCTTCATCACTGTGGTAATGAACGGACCAGCTTCATCTCTCTGGTACTGAACGGACCAGCTTCATCACTGTGGTACTGAACGGACCAGTTCATCACTGTGGTACTGAACGGACCAGCTTCATCACTGTGGTAATGAACGGACCAGCTTCATCACTGTGGTAATGAACGGACCAGCTTCATCACTGTGTTAATGAACGGACCAGCTTCATCACTGTGTTAATGAACGGACCAGCTTCATCTCTGTGTACTGAACGGACCAGCTTCATCACTGTGGTAATGAACGGACCAGCTTCATCTCTGTGGTACTGAACGGACCAGCTTCATCACTGTGGTAATGAACGGACCAGCTTCCATCACTGTGGTAATGAACGGACCAGCTTCATCTCTGTGGTACTGAACGGACCAGCTTCATCACTGTGGTAATGAACGGACCAGCTTCATCACTGTGGTAATGAACGGACCAGCTTCATCACTGTGGTAATGAACGGACCAGCTTCATCACTGTGGTAATGAACGGACCAGCTTCATCACTGTGGTAATGAACGGACCAGCTTCATCACTGTGGTAATGAACGGACCGCTTCATCACTGTGGTAATGAACGGACCAGCTTCATCACTGGTATGAACGGACCAGCTTCATCTCTGTGGTACTGAACGGACCAGCTTCATCACTGTGGTAATGAACGGACCAGCTTCATCACTGTGGTACTGAACGGACCAGCTTCATCACTGTGGTACTGAACGGACCAGCTTCATCACTGTGGTACTGAACGGACCAGCTTCATCACTGTGGTACTGAACGGACCAGCTTCATCACTGTGGTACTGAACGGACCAGCTTCATCACTGTGGTACTGAACGGACCAGCTTCATCACTGTGGTACTGAACGGACCAGCTTCATCACTGTGGTACTGAACGGACCAGCTTCATCACTGTGGTACTGAACGGACCAGCTTCATCACTGTGGTACTGAACGGACCAGCTTCATCACTGTGGTACTGAACGGACCAGCTTCATCTCTGTGGTACTGAACGGACCAGCTTCATCACTGTGGTACTGAACGGACCAGCTTCATCTCTGTGGTACTGAACGGACCAGCTTCATCTCTGTGGTACTGAACGGACCAGCTTCATCACTGTGGTACTGAACGGACCAGCTTCATCACTGTGGTACTGAACGGACCAGCTTCATCTCTGTGGTGCTGAACGGACCAGCTTCATCTCTGTGGTGCTGAACGGACCAGCTTCATCTCTGTGGTGCTGAACGGACCAGCTTCATCTCTGTGGGCTGAACGGACCAGCTTCATCTCTGTGGTGCTGAACGGACCAGCTTCATCTCTGTGGTGCTGAACGGACCAGCTTCATCTCTGTGGTGCTGAACGGACCAGCTTCATCTCTGTGGTGCTGAACGGACCAGCTTCATCTCTGTGGTGCTGAACGGACCAGCTTCATCTCTGTGGTGCTGAACGGACCAGCTTCATCTCTGTGGTGCTGAACGGACCAGCTTCATCTCTGTGGTGCTGAACGGACCAGCTTCATCTCTGTGGTGCTGAACGGACCAGCTTCATCTCTGTGGTGCTGAACGGACCAGCTTCATCTCTGTGGTGCTGAACGGACCAGCTTCATCTCTGTGGTGCTGAACGGACCAGCTTCATCTCTGTGGTGCTGAACGGACCAGCTTCATCTCTGTGGTGCTGAACGGACCAGCTTCATCTCTGTGGTGCTGAACGGACCAGCTTCATCTCTGTGGTGCTGAACGGACCAGCTTCATCTCTGTGGTGCTGAACGGACCAGCTTCATCTCTGTGGTGCTGAACGGACCAGCTTCATCTCTGTGGTGCTGAACGGACCAGCTTCATCTCTGTGGTGCTGAACGGACCAGCTTCATCTCTGTGGTGCTGAACGGACCAGCTTCATCTCTGTGGTGCTGAACGGACCAGCTTCATCTCTGTGGTGCTGAACGGACCAGCTTCATCTCTGTGGTGCTGAACGGACCAGCTTCATCTCTGTGGTGCTGAACGGACCAGCTTCATCTCTGTGGTGCTGAACGGACCAGCTTCATCTCTGTGGTGCTGAACGGACCAGCTTCATCTCTGTGGTGCTGAACGGACCAGCTTCATCTCTGTGGTGCTGAACGGACCAGCTTCATCTCTGTGGTGCTGAACGGACCAGCTTCATCTCTGTGGTGCTGAACGGACCAGCTTCATCTCTGTGGTGCTGAACGGACCAGCTTCATCTCTGTGGTGCTGAACGGACCAGCTTCATCTCTGTGGTGCTGAACGGACCAGCTTCATCTCTGTGGTGCTGAACGGACCAGCTTCATCTCTGTGGTGCTGAACGGACCAGCTTCATCTCTGTGGTGCTGAACGGACCAGCTTCATCACTGTGGTGCTGAACGGACCAGCTTCATCACTGTGGTACTGAACGGACCAGCTTCATCTCTGTGGTGCTGAACGGACCAGCTTCATCACTGTGGTAATGAACGGACCAGCTTCATCACTGTGGTAATGAACGGACCAGCTTCATCTCTGTGGTAATGAACGGACCAGCTTCATCTCTGTGGTACTGAACGGACCAGCTTCATCACTGTGGTACTGAACGGACCAGCTTCATCTCTGTGGTACTGAACGGACCAGCTTCATCTCTGTGGTAATGAACGGACCAGCTTCATCACTGTGGTAATGAACGGACCAGCTTCATCTCTGTGGTGCTGAACGGACCAGCTTCATCTCTGTGGTGCTGAACGGACCAGCTTCATCTCTGTGGTACTGAACGGACCAGCTTCATCACTGTGGTAATGAACGGACCAGCTTCATCTCTGTGGTGCTGAACGGACCAGCTTCATCTCTGTGGTGCTGAACGGACCAGCTTCATCTCTGTGGTGCTGAACGGACCAGCTTCATCTCTGTGGTACTGAACGGACCAGCTTCATCTCTGTGGTGCTGAACGGACCAGCTTCATCTCTGTGGTGCTGAACGGACCAGCTTCATCTCTGTGGTGCTGAACGGACCAGCTTCATCTCTGTGGTGCTGAACGGACCAGCTTCATCTCTGTGGTAATGAACGGACCAGCTTCATCTCTGTGGTGCTGAACGGACCAGCTTCATCTCTGTGGTACTGAACGGACCAGCTTCATCTCTGTGGTACTGAACGGACCAGCTTCATCACTGTGGTACTGAACGGACCAGCTTCATCTCTGTGGTATGAACGGACCAGCTTCATCTCTGTGGTGCTGAACGGACCAGCTTCATCACTGTGGTACTGAACGGACCAGCTTCATCACTGTGGTACTGAACGGACCAGCTTCATCACTGTGGTACTGAACGGACCAGCTTCATCTCTGTGGTACTGAACGGACCAGCTTCATCACTGTGGTACTGAACGGACCAGCTTCATCACTGTGGTACTGAACGGACCAGCTTCATCACTGTGGTACTGAACGGACCAGCTTCATCACTGTGGTACTGAACGGACCAGCTTCATCACTGTGGTACTGAACGGACCAGCTTCATCACTGTGGTACTGAACGGACCAGCTTCATCACTGTGGTACTGAACGGACCAGCTTCATCACTGTGGTACTGAACGGACCAGCTTCATCACTGTGGTACTGAACGGACCAGCTTCATCTCTGTGGTACTGAACGGACCAGCTTCATCACTGTGGTAATGAACGGACCAGCTTCATCTCTGTGGTACTGAACGGACCAGCTTCATCTCTGTGGTACTGAACGGACCAGCTTCATCTCTGTGGTGCTGAACGGACCAGCTTCATCTCTGTGGTACTGAACGGACCAGCTTCATCACTGTGGTAATGAACGGACCAGCTTCATCTCTGTGGTAATGAACGGACCAGCTTCATCTCTGTGGTGCTGAACGGACCAGCTTCATCTCTGTGGTAATGAACGGACCAGCTTCATCTCTGTGGTAATGAACGGACCAGCTTCATCTCTGTGGTGCTGAACGGACCAGCTTCATCTCTGTGGTAATGAACGGACCAGCTTCATCTCTGTGGTGCTGAACGGACCAGCTTCATCTCTGTGGTAATGAACGGACCAGCTTCATCTCTGTGGTGCTGAACGGACCAGCTTCATCTCTGTGGTGCTGAACGGACCAGCTTCATCTCTGTGGTGCTGAACGGACCAGCTTCATCTCTGTGGTAATGAACGGACCAGCTTCATCTCTGTGGTGCTGAACGGACCAGCTTCATCTCTGTGGTAATGAACGGACCAGCTTCATCTCTGTGGTAATGAACGGACCAGCTTCATCTCTGTGGTACTGAACGGACCAGCTTCATCTCTGTGGTGCTGAACGGACCAGCTTCATCTCTGTGGTGCTGAACGGACCAGCTTCATCTCTGTGGTGCTGAACGGACCAGCTTCATCTCTGTGGTGCTGAACGGACCAGCTTCATCTCTGTGGTGCTGAACGGACCAGCTTCATCTCTGTGGTGCTGAACGGACCAGCTTCATCTCTGTGGTGCTGAACGGACCAGCTTCATCTCTGTGGTGCTGAACGGACCAGCTTCATCTCTGTGGTGCTGAACGGACCAGCTTCATCTCTGTGGTGCTGAACGGACCAGCTTCATCTCTGTGGTGCTGAACGGACCAGCTTCATCTCTGTGGTGCTGAACGGACCAGCTTCATCTCTGTGGTGCTGAACGGACCAGCTTCATCTCTGTGGTGCTGAACGGACCAGCTTCATCTCTGTGGTGCTGAACGGACCAGCTTCATCTCTGTGGTGCTGAACGGACCAGCTTCATCTCTGTGGTGCTGAACGGACCAGCTTCATCTCTGTGGTGCTGAACGGACCAGCTTCATCTCTGTGGTGCTGAACGGACCAGCTTCATCTCTGTGGTGCTGAACGGACCAGCTTCATCTCTGTGGTGCTGAACGGACCAGCTTCATCTCTGTGGTGCTGAACGGACCAGCTTCATCTCTGTGGTGCTGAACGGACCAGCTTCATCTCTGTGGTGCTGAACGGACCAGCTTCATCTCTGTGGTGCTGAACGGACCAGCTTCATCTCTGTGGTGCTGAACGGACCAGCTTCATCTCTGTGGTGCTGAACGGACCAGCTTCATCTCTGTGGTGCTGAACGGACCAGCTTCATCTCTGTGGTGCTGAACGGACCAGCTTCATCTCTGTGGTGCTGAACGGACCAGCTTCATCTCTGTGGTGCTGAACGGACCAGCTTCATCTCTGTGGTGCTGAACGGACCAGCTTCATCTCTGTGGTGCTGAACGGACCAGCTTCATCTCTGTGGTGCTGAACGGACCAGCTTCATCTCTGTGGTGCTGAACGGACCAGCTTCATCTCTGTGGTGCTGAACGGACCAGCTTCATCTCTGTGGTGCTGAACGGACCAGCTTCATCTCTGTGGTGCTGAACGGACCAGCTTCATCTCTGTGGTGCTGAACGGACCAGCTTCATCTCTGTGGTGCTGAACGGACCAGCTTCATCTCTGTGGTGCTGAACGGACCAGCTTCATCTCTGTGGTAATGAACGGACCAGCTTCATCTCTGTGGTAATGAACGGACCAGCTTCATCTCTGTGGTAATGAACGGACCAGCTTCATCTCTGTGGTAATGAACGGACCAGCTTCATCTCTGTGGTGCTGAACGGACCAGCTTCATCTCTGTGGTGCTGAACGGACCAGCTTCATCTCTGTGGTGCTGAACGGACCAGCTTCATCTCTGTGGTGCTGAACGGACCAGCTTCATCTCTGTGGTGCTGAACGGACCAGCTTCATCTCTGTGGTGCTGAACGGACCAGCTTCATCTCTGTGGTGCTGAACGGACCAGCTTCATCTCTGTGGTGCTGAACGGACCAGCTTCATCTCTGTGGTGCTGAACGGACCAGCTTCATCTCTGTGGTGCTGAACGGACCAGCTTCATCTCTGTGGTGCTGAACGGACCAGCTTCATCTCTGTGGTGCTGAACGGACCAGCTTCATCTCTGTGGTGCTGAACGGACCAGCTTCATCTCTGTGGTGCTGAACGGACCAGCTTCATCTCTGTGGTGCTGAACGGACCAGCTTCATCTCTGTGGTGCTGAACGGACCAGCTTCATCTCTGTGGTAATGAACGGACCAGCTTCATCTCTGTGGTAATGAACGGACCAGCTTCATCTCTGTGGTAATGAACGGACCAGCTTCATCTCTGTGGTAATGAACGGACCAGCTTCATCTCTGTGGTAATGAACGGACCAGCTTCATCTCTGTGGTAATGAACGGACCAGCTTCATCTCTGTGGTGCTGAACGGACCAGCTTCATCTCTGTGGTGCTGAACGGACCAGCTTCATCTCTGTGGTGCTGAACGGACCAGCTTCATCACTGTGGTACTGAACGGACCAGCTTCATCACTGTGGTAATGAACGGACCAGCTTCATCACTGTGGTACTGAACGGACCAGCTTCATCTCTGTGGTAATGAACGGACCAGCTTCATCACTGTGGTAATGAACGGACCAGCTTCATCACTGTGGTAATGAACGGACCAGCTTCATCTCTGTGGTAATGAACGGACCAGCTTCATCTCTGTGGTACTGAACGGACCAGCTTCATCTCTGTGGTGCTGAACGGACCAGCTTCATCACTGTGGTACTGAACGGACCAGCTTCATCACTGTGGTAATGAACGGACCAGCTTCATCACTGTGGTACTGAACGGACCAGCTTCATCTGTGGTACTGAACGGACCAGCTTCATCACTGTGGTAATGAACGGACCAGCTTCATCACTGTGGTAATGAACGGACCAGCTTCATCACTGTGGTAATGAACGGACCAGCTTCATCTCTGTGGTAATGAACGGACCAGCTTCATCTCTGTGGTACTGAACGGACCAGCTTCATCACTGTGGTAATGAACGGACCAGCTTCATCACTGTGGTACTGAACGGACCAGCTTCATCACTGTGGTACTGAACGGACCAGCTTCATCACTGTGGTAATGAACGGACCAGCTTCATCACTGTGGTAATGAACGGACCAGCTTCATCACTGTGGTAATGAACGGACCAGCTTCATCACTGTGGTAATGAACGGACCAGCTTCATCACTGTGGTAATGAACGGACCAGCTTCATCACTGTGGTAATGAACGGACCAGCTTCATCTCTGTGGTAATGAACGGACCAGCTTCATCACTGTGGTAATGAACGGACCAGCTTCATCACTGTGGTAATGAACGGACCAGCTTCATCACTGTGGTAATGAACGGACCAGCTTCATCACTGTGGTAATGAACGGACCAGCTTCATCACTGTGGTAATGAACGGACCAGCTTCATCACTGTGGTAATGAACGGACCAGCTTCATCACTGTGGTAATGAACGGACCAGCTTCATCACTGTGGTAATGAACGGACCAGCTTCATCACTGTGGTAATGAACGGACCAGCTTCATCACTGTGGTAATGAACGGACCAGCTTCATCACTGTGGTAATGAACGGACCAGCTTCATCACTGTGGTAATGAACGGACCAGCTTCATCACTGTGGTAATGAACGGACCAGCTTCATCACTGTGGTAATGAACGGACCAGCTTCATCACTGTGGTAATGAACGGACCAGCTTCATCACTGTGGTAATGAACGGACCAGCTTCATCACTGTGGTAATGAACGGACCAGCTTCATCACTGTGGTAATGAACGGACCAGCTTCATCACTGTGGTAATGAACGGACCAGCTTCATCACTGTGGTAATGAACGGACCAGCTTCATCACTGTGGTAATGAACGGACCAGCTTCATCACTGTGGTAATGAACGGACCAGCTTCATCACTGTGGTAATGAACGGACCAGCTTCATCACTGTGGTAATGAACGGACCAGCTTCATCACTGTGGTAATGAACGGACCAGCTTCATCACTGTGGTAATGAACGGACCAGCTTCATCACTGTGGTACTGAACGGACCAGCTTCATCACTGTGGTAATGAACGGACCAGCTTCATCACTGTGGTAATGAACGGACCAGCTTCATCACTGTGGTAATGAACGGACCAGCTTCATCACTGTGGTACTGAACGGACCAGCTTCATCACTGTGGTAATGAACGGACCAGCTTCATCACTGTGGTAATGAACGGACCAGCTTCATCACTGTGGTAATGAACGGACCAGCTTCATCACTGTGGTAATGAACGGACCAGCTTCATCACTGTGGTAATGAACGGACCAGCTTCATCACTGTGGTAATGAACGGACCAGCTTCATCACTGTGGTACTGAACGGACCAGCTTCATCACTGTGGTAATGAACGGACCAGCTTCATCACTGTGGTAATGAACGGACCAGCTTCATCACTGTGGTAATGAACGGACCAGCTTCATCACTGTGGTAATGAACGGACCAGCTTCATCACTGTGGTAATGAACGGACCAGCTTCATCACTGTGGTAATGAACGGACCAGCTTCATCACTGTGGTAATGAACGGACCAGCTTCATCACTGTGGTAATGAACGGACCAGCTTCATCACTGTGGTAATGAACGGACCAGCTTCATCACTGTGGTAATGAACGGACCAGCTTCATCACTGTGGTACTGAACGGACCAGCTTCATCACTGTGGTAATGAACGGACCAGCTTCATCACTGTGGTAATGAACGGACCAGCTTCATCACTGTGGTAATGAACGGACCAGCTTCATCACTGTGGTAATGAACGGACCAGCTTCATCACTGTGGTAATGAACGGACCAGCTTCATCACTGTGGTAATGAACGGACCAGCTTCATCACTGTGGTAATGAACGGACCAGCTTCATCACTGTGGTAATGAACGGACCAGCTTCATCACTGTGGTACTGAACGGACCAGCTTCATCACTGTGGTAATGAACGGACCAGCTTCATCACTGTGGTACTGAACGGACCAGCTTCATCACTGTGGTAATGAACGGACCAGCTTCATCACTGTGGTAATGAACGGACCAGCTTCATCACTGTGGTAATGAACGGACCAGCTTCATCACTGTGGTAATGAACGGACCAGCTTCATCACTGTGGTAATGAACGGACCAGCTTCATCACTGTGGTAATGAACGGACCAGCTTCATCACTGTGGTAATGAACGGACCAGCTTCATCACTGTGGTACTGAACGGACCAGCTTCATCACTGTGGTAATGAACGGACCAGCTTCATCACTGTGGTAATGAACGGACCAGCTTCATCACTGTGGTAATGAACGGACCAGCTTCATCACTGTGGTAATGAACGGACCAGCTTCATCACTGTGGTAATGAACGGACCAGCTTCATCACTGTGGTAATGAACGGACCAGCTTCATCACTGTGGTAATGAACGGACCAGCTTCATCACTGTGGTAATGAACGGACCAGCTTCATCACTGTGGTACTGAACGGACCAGCTTCATCACTGTGGTAATGAACGGACCAGCTTCATCACTGTGGTAATGAACGGACCAGCTTCATCACTGTGGTAATGAACGGACCAGCTTCATCACTGTGGTAATGAACGGACCAGCTTCATCACTGTGGTAATGAACGGACCAGCTTCATCACTGTGGTAATGAACGGACCAGCTTCATCACTGTGGTAATGAACGGACCAGCTTCATCACTGTGGTAATGAACGGACCAGCTTCATCACTGTGGTACTGAACGGACCAGCTTCATCACTGTGGTAATGAACGGACCAGCTTCATCACTGTGGTAATGAACGGACCAGCTTCATCACTGTGGTAATGAACGGACCAGCTTCATCACTGTGGTACTGAACGGACCAGCTTCATCACTGTGGTAATGAACGGACCAGCTTCATCACTGTGGTACTGAACGGACCAGCTTCATCACTGTGGTACTGAACGGACCAGCTTCATCACTGTGGTACTGAACGGACCAGCTTCATCACTGTGGTACTGAACGGACCAGCTTNCCAGCTTCATCTCTGTGGTGCTGAACGGACCAGCTTCATCTCTGTGGTTCTGAACGGACCAGCTTCATCTCTGTGGTGCTGAACGGACCAGCTTCATCTCTGTGGTGCTGAACGGACCAGCTTCATCTCTGTGGTGCTGAACGGACCAGCTTCATCTCTGTGGTGCTGAATGGACCAGCTTCATCTCTGTGGTGCTGAACGGACCAGCTTCATCTCTGTGGTGCTGAACGGACCAGCTTCATCTCTGTGGTGCTGACGGACCAGCTTCATCTCTGTGGTGCTGAACGGACCAGCTTCATCTCTGTGGTGCTGAACGGACCAGCTTCACTCTGTGGTGCTGAACGGACCAGCTCATCTCTCTGTGGTGCTGAACGGACCAGCTTCATCTCTGTGGTCTGAACGGACCACTTCATCTCTGTGGTGCTGAACGGACCAGCTTCATCTCTGTGGTGCTGAAGGACCAGCTTCATCTCTGTGGTGCTGAACGGACCAGCTTCATCTCTGTGTGCTGAACGGACCACCTTCATCTCTGTGGTGCTGAACGGACCAGCTTCATCTCTGTCGTGCTGAACGGACCAGCTTCATCTCTGTGGTGCTGAACGGACCTGCTTCATCTCTGTGGTGCTGAACGGACCAGCTTCATCTCTGTAGTGCTGAACGGACCAGCTTCATCTCTGTGGTGCTGAACGGACCACCTTCATCTCTGTGGTGCTGAACGGACCAGCTTCATCTCTGTGGTGCTGAACGGACCAGCTTCATCTCTGTGGTGCTGAACGGACCAGCTTCATCTCTGTGGTGCTGAACGGACCAGCTTCATCTCTGTGTGCTGAACGGACCAGCTTCATCTCTGTGGTGCTGAACGGACCAGCTTCATCTCTGTGGTGCTGAACGGACCAGCTTCATCTCTGTGGTGCTGAACGGACCAGCTTCATCTCTGTGGTGCTGAACGGACCAGCTTCATCTCTGTGGTGCTGAACGGACCAGCTTCATCTCTGTGGTGCTGAACGGACCAGCTTCATCTCTGTGGTGCTGAACGGACCAGCTTCATCTCTGTGGTGCTGAACGGACCAGCTTCATCTCTGTGGTGCTGAACGGACCAGCTTCATCTCTGTGGTGCTGAACGGACCAGCTTCATCTCTGTGGTTCTGAACGGACCAGCTTCATCTCTGGTGCTGAACGGACCAGCTTCATCTCTGTGGTGCTGAACGGACCAGCTTCATCTCTGTGGTGCTGAACGGAAAGCTTCATCTCTGTGGGCTGAACGGACCAGCTTCATCTCTGTGGAGCTGAACGGACCAGCTTCATCTCTGGTGCTGAACGGACCAGCTTCATCTCTGTGGTGCTGAACGGACCAGCTTCATCTCTGTGGTGCTGAACGGACCAGCTTCATCTCTGTGGTGCTGAACGGACCAGCTTCATCTCTGTGTGCTGAACGGACCAGCTTCATCTCTGTGGTGCTGAACGGACCAGCTTCATCTCTGTGGTGCTGAACGGACCAGCTTCATCTCTGTGGTGCTGAACGGACCAGCTTCATCTCTGTGGTACTGAACGGACCAGCTTCATCTCTGTGGTAATGAACGGACCAGCTTCATCTCTGTGGTGCTGAACGGACCAGCTTCATCTCTGTGGTGCTGAACGGACCAGCTTCATCTCTGTGGTAATGAACGGACCAGCTTCATCTCTGTGGTAATGAACGGACCAGCTTCATCTCTGTGGTAATGAACGGACCAGCTTCATCTCTGTGGTAATGAACGGACCAGCTTCATCTCTGTGGTAATGAACGGACCAGCTTCATCTCTGTGGTGCTGAACGGACCAGCTTCATCTATGTGGTGCTGAACGGACCAGCTTCATCACTGTGGTACTGAACGGACCAGCTTCATCACTGTGGTAATGAACGGACCAGCTTCATCACTGTGGTACTGAACGGACCAGCTTCATCACTGTGGTACTGAACGGACCAGCTTCATCACTGTGGTAGTGAACGGACCAGCTTCATCACTGTGGTAATGAACGGACCAGCTTCATCACTGTGGTAATGAACGGACCAGCTTCATCTCTGGTACTGAATGGACCAGCTTCATCACTGTGGTACTGAACGGACCAGTTTCATCACTGTAGTACTGAACGGACCAGCTTCATCACTGTGGTAATGAACGGACCAACTTCATCACTGTGTTAATGAACGGACCAGCTTCATCACTGTGTTAATGAACGGACCAGCTTCATCACTGTGTTAATGAACGGACCAGCTTCATCTCTCTGGTA
>WNGS01001354.1:0-14535 GCA_020271785.1 Procambarus virginalis | reverse complement strand
AGTAATCATATGAAACTGAATGTCTCTCTGTCGGTCCTGATGAAACTGTTCACTCTACTCTCCCCTTGGAAAGATGTGTGTGTGTGGGGGGGGGGGGGTTGCTGTATACATTATACACCCATCACTGTCAAGCAAACTTATGACAGTTAAATTATGAGATGTATAACATGCCACACTGGATGTTATTGCGTGTCTCGCTCACTGGCAGTGAACACGGACACCTCCTGCGGGCTGGCGTTCTGGGAGTTCTTCTACTCTCCAAGAGTATGTTGGTTTACCTGTATGGTTTACCGGTGAGTGTATGTTGGTTTACCTGTGAGTGTATGTTGGTTTACCGGTGGTTACCTGGTTGATGGGGTTCTGGGAGTTCTACTCGCCAAGCCCGGCCCGAGGCCAAGCTTGACTTGTGAGAGTTTGGTCCACCAGGCTGTTGCTTGGAGCGGCCCGCAGGCCCACATACCCACCACAGCCCGGTTGGTCCGGCACTCCTTGAAGGAAACAATCTAGTTTCCTCTTGAAGATGTCCACGGTTGTTCCGACAATATTTCTTATGCTTGCTGGGAGGACGTTGAACAACCGTGGACCTCTGATGTTTATACAGTGTTCTCTGATTGTGCCTATGGCACCTCTGCTCTTCACTGGTTCTATCTTGAATTTTCTTCCATATCGTTCACTCCAGTACGTTGTTATTTTACTGTGCAGATTTGGGACCTGGCCCTCCAGTATTTTCCAGGTGTATATTATTTGATATCTCTCTCGTCTCCTTTCTAGAGAGTACATTTGGAGAGCTTTGAGACGATCACAATAATTTAGGTGCTTTATCTCGTCTATGCGTGCCGTATATGTTCTCTGTATTCCCTCTATTTCAGCAATCTCTCCTGCTCTGAAGGGGGAAGTGAGTACTGAGCAGTACTCGAGACGGGACAACACAAGTGACTTGAAGAGTACAACCATTGTGATGGGATCCCTGGATTTGAAAGTTCCTGTAATTTTTTTTTTTTTGAGATATATACAAGAGTTGTTACATTCTTGTACAGCCACTAGTACGCGTAGCGTTTCGGGCAGGTCCCTGGGATACGATCCCCGCCGCGAAGAATCGTTGTTACAACCAAGTACACATTTTACTGTTGAGTTAAACAGAGGCTACAGTTAAGGATTTGTGCCCAGTAAATCCTCCCTGGCCAGGATACATCCTAATCCATCCTATCATTTTTCTGGCTGCCGCAATATTTGCTTGGTTATGCTCCCTAAACGTTAGGTCGTCGGACATCATTATTCCCAAATCGTTGACATGTTGCCTTTCTACTATGGTCAAATTTGACTGTGTTTTGTTTCCTATATTTTGTACCTCACTGTCCTGTGCGACAGTGAATACGGGCTGCACCTTTGTGCAGTAAGACCAACTTAGTGATTCAGATTAGGCAAAATTTCATCTTTTCTCAGTAAAGATGTTTATAATAATGTGTGTGTGTTGTGTTGACAGGTGTCGTTCGGGTCGGTGTCGCCGGCGCTGAGCGACAGGTCGTCGTACCCTGGCTTCATCCGTACTGTGGCGCCTGACTCCTCCCACAACGCTGCCAGACTCGCCTTCCTCACCCACCACGCCTGGACCACTGTCGCTACCATCTCGGAGAACCATGACATGTACACTCTGGTGAGTACACTCTCTCTCTGTACATTTGGTGAGTACACTCTATACACTCTGGTGAGTACACTCTCTCTGTACACTCTGGTGAGTACACTCTCTCTCTGTACATTTTGGTGAGTACACTCTATACACTCTGGTGAGTACACTCTCTCTGTACACTCTGGTGAGTACACTCTCTGTACACTCTGGTGAGTATACACTCACCAGATGGAGGCTGACTCATACACAGTTTACAATGTAGATATGATAGAGCCCAGTAGGCTCAGGAACCTGTACACCAGTTGATTGACAGTTGAGAGGCGGGACCAAAGAGCCAGAGCTCAACCCCCGCAAGCACAACTAGGTGATATATATATATATATATATATATATATATATAAAAGTTTGTGAGGTACCACCTCTGGTGCCAATGTGGGGACCCATAGCCTCGGAGAAGAAAATAAAACGTATTCATAGGAGACCTTGTGGTTTCTCACTGAACACTAATATTTTCTTCTCCTACCACCCCCATTCTTTTGTATGTACACATATATATATTTGCTTTATTTGAACTTTGTTACAAAAAAGGAGTTACATATAGGTTACAAAGATGGATATATATATATATATATATATATATATATATATATATATATATATATATATATATATATATGCAACTGAAAACTCCACACCCCAGAAGGACTCGAACCTAGACGGTCAGGAGCTCATGCACCACGGCGTACCCGGTTCTTTAACCACTCGACCAACCGTGACTGTACAAAGACGTTGGTTGCCAAGGCTATTTCCCCAACATCCCGACAGCACTTGGCGGTAAGCTTGGGCATAGATTTTTCATCGAATCACATCACTTTGTGAGGGCCACGTGAGCAACACAAATGCGAACACGACTATATACGACTATATAGCACTTGGAAGTCTAGTTTAGACCTTAGTTATATTGGGGCCTAAGGTATTCTTGTAAAGTCTTGACCTGATTACCCAAGGAGGCGGCAGATAAGTTTGTCCCAGTCCAAAAGGAAAACAACGAAATGCAGATGAGAAACCCATGGTTTAGTCAGAGATGTAGGCTAGCTAAGCAGCAAAGTACAAGGCATGGAGAAACTATAGGAATAACAGGACACTGGAGAGCAGAGAAAGATTGGTATCTTTCTGGCTGAATGCCAGGAATGAATATGTCAGAATGAGAAGAGAGGCAGAAAGACAATACGAAAATGACATCGCAAGCAAGGCAAAGACTCAGCCTAAATTGTAGCATAGCCACATCAGGAGAAAAACAACAGTAAAGGAACAGGTTATGAAATTAAGGATAGGGGCAGAAGGATTCAGTACAAACGACAAAGAAGTGTGCGAGGAAATGAATAACAAATTCCAGGAGGTCTTCGCATTAGAGCAAGAAGTTCCAGAGATAAGAGAGGGAATAGATAGCCTGGAACCACTAGAAGTGTTTAAGATTACTAGTGGGGATATAAGGAAGATTTTGCTAGAGTTGGATGTGACAAAGGCAATAGGCCCAGATGGAATCTCACAATGGATACTAAAGGAAGGAGCAGAAGCACTGTGCCTGCCTCTCTCCATAGTGTATAACAAATCACTGGTAACAGAAGAACAGCCAAAAATTTGGAAGACGGCAAACATAGTCCCGATATACAAGAAAGGGGATAGACAGGAGGCACTTAACTACAGGCCAGTGTCCCTAACCTGCATACCATGCAAGCTGATGGAGAAGATTGTGCGAAGAAAACTAGTGGAGCATCTGGAGCGAAAGAAGTTTGTAACACAGCATCAACATGGGGTCAGGGATGGCAGGTCCTGCCTCACAGGGTTACTATAATTCTATTACCAGGCAACAAAAATCAGGTAAGATAGAAAGGGGTGGGCAGACTGCATATTTTTGGATTACCAGAAAGCCTTTGACACAGTACCACACAAGTGGCTAGTGAAAAAGCTGGAGATGCAGGCTGGAGTGAAAGGGAAGGTACTCCATTGGATAAAGGAGTACCTAAGCAACAGAAGACAACGAGTCACTATGAGGGGTGAGGTCTCAGATTGGCGAGACGTCACCAGAAGAGTCCCGCAGGGGTCAGTCCTTGGACCAATATATTTTCTAATGAATGTAAATGATCTCCCAGAGGGTATAGAATCGTTCCTCTCATTGTATGCTGATGTTGCAAAAAATTATGAGGAGGATTACAACAGAGGAAGATAGTAGGAGGCTACAAAATGACCTAGACAGACTGAATGAATGGTCCAACAAATAGCTACTTAAGTTCAATCGGAGTAAATGTAAGGTAATGAAACTAGGCAGTGGAAACAGGAGGCCAGACACAGGATACAGAATAGGAGATGAAGTACTTAATGAAACAGACAGAGAGAAAGATCTAGGAGTTGATATCACACCAAACCTGTTTCCTGAAGCCCACATAAAAAGAATAACGTCTGCGGCATATGCGAGGCTGGCTAACATCAGAACAGCGTTCAGGAACCTGTGTAAGGAATCATTCAGAATGTTGTATACCACATATGTAAGACCAATCCTGGAGTATGCAGCCCCAGCATGGAGCCCGTACCTTGTCAAGCACAAGACGAAGCTGGAAAAAGTTCAGAGGTATGCCATAGGCTAGTACCAGAACTAAGAGGCATGAGTTACCAGGAAAGGCTGGATGAAATCCACTTCACGACACTGGAAGAGAGAAGAGCTCGGAGAGACATGATCACCACATACAAAATTCTCAGGGAAATTGACAGGGTAGAGAAGGATGGATTATTTAACACGGGAGGTACACGAACAAGGGACACAGGTGGAAGCTGAGTACCCACATGAGCCACAGAGACATTAGAAAAATCTTTTTCAGTGTCAGAGTAGTTAGTAAATGGAATGCATTAGGCAGTGATGTGGTGGAGGCTGACTCCATACACAGTTTCAAGTGTAGATATGATAGAGCCCAATAGGCTCAGGAACCTGTACACCAGTTGACTGGCAGTTGAGAGGCGGGACCAAAGAGCCAGCGCTCAACCTCCGCAAGCACAACTAGGTGAGTACACATTATAACTAACCATTCGGCCTTAATACGCTATTGTAAACTGCCTGACAGTCTCCCCCCCCACACACTCCAGGCGGTAAAAGCCATTAACAGCGTATAAATTCGTCTTTTTAAACCTGAACACCAACGTGCCCGAGGCCCTCCAGGGCCCTGGTGCGCCACTCCCCAGACTTGTAGTCAATTGTTAGTGGTGTCGGGCTGTTGATCCCCTGGTGGGGGCCCCCAGGTCTTGTGGCCCCCTGGTGGGGGCCCCCAGGTCTTGTGGCCCCCTGGTGGGGGGCCCCAGGTCTTGTGGCCCCTGGTGGGGACCCCCAGGTCGTGGCCCCCTGGTGGGGACCTCCAGGTCTTGTGGCCCCCTGGTGGGGACCCCAGGTCTTGTGGCCCCCTGGTGGGGACCCCCAGGTCTTGTGGCCCTCTGGTGGGGACCCCCAGGTCTTGTGGCCCCCTGGTGGGGACCCCCAGGTCTTGTGGCCCCCTGGTGGGGACCCCCAGGTCTTGTTGCCCCCTGGTGGGGCCCCCAGGTCTTGTGGCCCTCTGGTGGGGACCCCCAGGTCTTGTGGCCCCCTGGTGGGGACCCTCAGGTCTTGTGGCCCCGTGTTGGCCCCTGGTGGGGACCCCCAGGTCTTGTGGCCCCCTGGTGGGGACCCCCAGGTCTTGTGGCCCCCTGGTGGGGGCCCCCAGGTCTTGTTGCCCCCTGGTGGGGACCCCAGGTCTTGTGGCCCTCTGGTGGGGACCCCCAGGTCTTGTGGCCCCTGTTGGCCCTGGTGGGGACCCCCAGGTCTTGTGGCCCCCTGGTGGGGACCCCCAGGTCTTGTGGCCCCTGGTGGGGACCCCCAGGTCTTGTGGCCCCCTGGTGGGGACCCCCAGGTCTTGTGGCCCCCTGGTGGGGACCCCCAGGTCTTGTGGCCCCCTGGTGGGGACCCCAGGTCTTGTGGCCCTCTGGTGGGGACCCCCAGGTCTTGTTGCCCCCTGGTGGGGGCCCCCAGGTCTTGTGGCCCCCTGGTGGGGACCCCCAGGTCTTGTGGCCCCCTGGTGGGGGCCCCAGGTCTTGTGGCCCCCTGGTGGGGACCCCCAGGTCTTGTGGCCCCCTGGTGGGGACCCCAGGTCTTGTGGCCCTCTGGTGGGGACCCCCAGGTCTTGTGGCCCCCTGGTGGGGACCCCCAGGTCTTGTGGCCCCCTGGTGGGGACCCCCAGGTCTTGTGGCCCCCTGGTGGGGACCCCCAGGTCTTGTAGCCCTCTGGTGGGGACCCCCAGGTCTTGTGACCCCCTGGTGGGGACCCCCAGGTCTTGTGGCCCCCTGGTGGGGACCCCAGGTCTTGTGGCCCCTGGTGGGGGCCCCCAGGTCTTGTGGCCCTCTGGTGGGGGCCCCCAGGTCTTGTGGCCCCTTGGTGGGGGCCCCCAGATCTTGTGGCCCCTGGTGGGGACCCCCAGGTCTTGTGGCCCCCTGGTGGGGACCCCCAGGTCCTGTTGCCCCCTGGTGGGGGCCCCTAGGTCTTGTGGCCCCCTGGTGGGGCCCCCAGGTCTTGTGGCCCTCTGGTGGGGCCCCCAGGTCTTGTGGCCCCAGGTCTTGTGGCCCCCTGGTGGGGACCCCCAGGTCTTGTGGCCCTCTGGTGGGGGCCCCAGGTCTTGTGGCCCCCTGGTGGGGACCCCAGGTCTTGTTGCCCCCTGGTGGGGACCCCCAGGTCTTGTTGCCCCCTGGTAAGGGCCCCCAGGTCTTGTGGCCCCCTGGTGGGGACCCTCAGGTCTTGTGGCCCCCTGGTAGGGGCCCCAGGTCTTGTGGCCCTCTGGTGGGAGCCCCAGGTCTTGTGGCCCCTGGTGGGGACCCCCAGGTCTTGTTGCCCCCTGGTGGGGGCCCCCAGGTCTTGTAGCTCCCTGGTGGGGACCCCAGGTCTTGTGGCCCCTGGTGGGGGCCCCCGAGGTCTTGTAGCCCCTGGTGGGGGCCCCCGAGGTCTTGTGGCCCCAGGTGGGGACCCCCAGGTCTTGTTGCCCCCTGGTGGGGACCCCAGGTCTTGTGGCCCCCTGGTGGGGGCCCCCAGGTCTTGTGGCCCTCTGGTGGGGGCCCCCAGGTCTTGTGGCCCCTTGGTGGGGGCCCCCAGATCTTGTGGCCCCTGGTGGGGGACCCCCAGGTCTTGTGGCCCCCTGGTGGGGACCCCCAGGTCCTGTTGCCCCCTGGTGGGGGCCCCTAGGTCTTGTGGCCCCCTGGTGGGGGCCCCCAGGTCTTGTGGCCCTCTGGTGGGGGCCCCCAGGTCTTGTGGCCCCAGGTCTTGTGGCCCCTGGTGGGGACCCCCAGGTCTTGTGGCCCTCTGGTGGGGGCCCCAGGTCTTGTGGCCCCCTGGTGGGGACCTCCAGGTCTTGTTGCCCCCTGGTGGGGACCCCCAGGTCTTGTTGCCCCCTGGTAAGGGCCCCCAGGTCTTGTGGCCCCCTGGTGGGGACCCTCAGGTCTTGTGGCCCCCTGGTAGGGGCCCAGGTCTTGTGGCCCTCTGGTGGGAGCCCCAGGTCTTGTGGCCCCCTGGTGGGGACCCCCAGGTCTTGTTGCCCCCTGGTGGGGGCCCCCAGGTCTTGTAGCTCCCTGGTGGGGACCCTCAGGTCTTGTGGCCCCCTGGTGGGGACCCTCAGGTCTTGTGGCCCCTGGTGGGGACCCTCAGGTCTTGTGGCCCTCTGGTGGGGACCCCCAGGTCTTGTGGCCCTCTGGTGGGGACCATCAGGTCTTGTGGCCCTCTGGTGGGTATCCTCAGGTCTTGTGGCCCTCTGGTGGGGACCCCCAGGTCTTGTGGCCCTCTGGTGGGGACCCTCAGGTCTTGTGGCCCTCTGGTGGGACCCCAGGTCTTGTGGCCCTCTGGTGGGGAACTTCAGGTCTTGTGGCCCTCTGGTGGGGACCCTCAGGTCTTGTGGCCCTCTGGTGGGGACCCTCAGGTCCTGTGGCCCTCTGGTGGGGACCCTCAGGTCTTGTGGCCCCTGGTGGGGACCCCCAGGTCTTGTGGCCCTCTGGTGGGGCCCCCAGGTCTTGTGGCCCCCTGGTGGGAATCCCAGGTCTTGTGGCCCCTGGTGGGGACCCTCAGGTCTTGTGGCCCCTTGGTGGGGACCCCCAGGTCTTGTGGCCCCCTGGTGGGGACCCCCAGGTCTTGTGGCCCCTTGGTGGGGACCCTCAGGTCTTGTGGCCCCTTTGTGGGGACCCTCAGGTCTTGTGGCCCCATGGTGGGGACCCTCAGGTCTTGTGGCCTTCTGGTGGGGACCCTCAGGTCTTGTGGCCCTCTGGTGGGGACCCCAGGTCTTGTTTCCCCCTGGTGGGGACCGTCAGGTCTTGTGGCCCCCTGGTGGGGAGCCTCAGGTCTTGTGGCCCTCTGATGGGGGCCCCCAGGTCTTGTGGCCTTCTGGTGAGGGCCCCCAGGTCTTGTGGCCCTCTGATTGGGGCCCCCAGGACTTGTGGCCTCCTGGTGGGGGCCCCCAGGTCTTGTGGTCTTCTGATGGGGGCCCCCAGGTCTTGTGGCCTCTTGGTTGGGACCCCCCGGTCTTGTGGCCCTCTGATGGAAGCCCCCAGGTCTTGTGGCCTCCTGGTGGGGACCCCCAGGTCTTGTGGCCCTCTGGTGGGGGCCCCAGGTCTTGTGGCCCTCTGGTGGGGCCCCAGGTCTTGTGGCCCCGTGCTGGTCCCCTGGAGTATACCTGGAGTGGGACTCGGCAGTTCCCCTCTCTAAGAGGGCCCAGGGGCCCAGGGGCCCAGGCTTGATATGAAATAACTTTATTCAAGAGGCTTTTGCTATCAGCGGCTGAGAGAGGCCAGATATGTCCCACAGTGTGGTTGTCCCACAGTGTGGTTGTACCACAGTGTGGTTGTCCCACAGTGTGGTTGTCCCACAGTGTGGTTGTCTCACAGTGTGGTTGTACCACAGTGTGGTTGTCCCACAGTGTGGTTGTCCCACAGTGTGGTTGTCCCACAGTGTGGTTGTACCACAGTGTGGTTGTACCACAGTGTGGTTGTCCCACAGTGTGGTTGTCCCACAGTGTGGTTGTCTCACAGTGTGGTTGTCGCACAGTGTGGTTGTCCCACAGTGTGGTTGTCCCACAGTGTGGTTGTCCCACAGTGTGGTTGTCTCACAGTGTGGTTGTCCCACAGTGTGGTTGTACCACAGTGTGGTTGTCTCACAGTGTGGTTGTCCCACAGTGTGGTTGTCCCACAGTGTGGTTGTCCCACAGTGTGGTTGTCCCACAGTGTGGTTGTCCCACAGTGTGGTTGTCCCACAGTGTGGTTGTCCCACAGTGTGGTTGTACCACAGTGTGGTTGTCCCACAGTGTGGTTGTCCCACAGTGTGGTTGTCCCACAGTGTGGTTGTACCACAGTGTGGTTGTCCCACAGTGTGGTTGTACCACAGTGTGGTTGTCCCACAGTGTGGTTGTCCCACAGTGTGGTTGTCTCACAGTGTGGTTGTCGCACAGTGTGGTTGTCCCACAGTGTGGTTGTACCACAGTGTGGTTGTCCCACAGTGTGGTTGTCCCACAGTGTGGTTGTCCCACAGTGTGGTTGTCTCACAGTGTGGTTGTCCCACAGTGTGGTTGTACCACAGTGTGGTTGTCTCACAGTGTGGTTGTCCCACAGTGTGGTTGTACCACAGTGTGGTTGTCTCACAGTGTGGTTGTCCCACAGTGTGGTTGTCCCACAGTGTGGTTGTCCCACAGTGTGGTTGTCTCACAGTGTGGTTGTCTCACAGTGTGGTTGTCCCACAGTGTGGTTGTCCCACAGTGTGGTTGTCTCACAGTGTGGTTGTCCACAGTGTGGTTGTACCACAGTGTGGTTGTCTCACAGTGTGGTTGTCCCACAGTGTGGTTGTACCACAGTGTGGTTGTCTCACAGTGTGTTGTCCCACAGTGTGGTTGTCTCACAGTGTGGTTGTCCCACAGTGTGGTTGTACCACGGTGTGGTTGTCCCACAGTGTGGTTGGTTCTTACAGGAACTTGTCCACTTCTACTTGAACACCTTCACTTGTGTTCAAGACACAACCAGAAAAATTCCCACAATACAGTTTGTGGAGTTGTTTGTCACCTCCAAAGAAATCCCTTATACGAGGTTCTCTTCACCAGCAGTGACACACCACCACCTCCTTTCTGCTTTTCATTATTTTGGTATTCTCTTGGGATATCTCATTGCTAATCATACCAGTTAGTTTGGTTTCTACTAATGCTATTACATCAGTGTGAGATTTATTTTATTGTTTGAACTCAGTCAGAAAGGACTGCATAAGCCAGCAAGTTAAGTGCCAGAGCAGATTAAATACTTTAAAACTGAATAAAATATTGGCAGGCGCAACTGCCAGGGTTCCAAACAATTGAAATCCTTATCCACTAAGTCGTTGAGCTCCTCAATTGCCAGTACAATATTAAGAGTAGCTAACGAGTTCTCACACCAAATTTATTTTGATGGGTGCGGCGATGAATAAGGTTCAAATAAAGAATCAGGCGGTCATGAAAGAATCGCCAGAACAGTTCCATATATTGCAGTATATGCAGGACAATAATATTGGAAGGTGTTGACATTAACACTTTCTTTGGCAACAATAACAATTTATTCACAAAGAACTAAGTATTATACAAAACAAGACAATCTTGTCGTTACGTTAGTGTCCTTCAAGGACACTTTACAGACAGCTAATCAACAGCCAGTTTAGCAAGAAGTCGCCTTCTTTGCCACTCTCAA
Source organism: Procambarus virginalis (assembly GCA_020271785.1). NCBI lineage: Eukaryota > Metazoa > Arthropoda > Malacostraca > Decapoda > Cambaridae > Procambarus > Procambarus virginalis. The sequence goes on along the minus strand of WNGS01001354.1, from coordinate 4,157 downwards.
GTATAACAACAGAGTCTCATCTGTGTCACTTCAGTCTCATAAATGAACTAACTGAACAATACGGGTTCTCACTTAGGACTCAAATTGCAATTAAAGCACTTGCAGCAACCTGCAATTAAATTACAATGTAACCAAAGCAAGGCTGGTGAATGAGACAATTAAAGATTACACCAAGTGCTTTTAACACAAACAAGCAACACTCAGTAACACAGGTTACATCACTCAGTGCTATTCAATAACTGCCCCAAAATCACAACACAATTGCAAATAATAATCCCATGGATATAAAGCAATAACACTGTAATGAATAAATCAACACAGCAATTGATAATATTGGAAGGTTTATTAATAATATTGTAAACCAATAATAATATTGGTTTATTAATATTGAATAATAAAGTTCAGCACACAGGGTATGACAACAGATCACCCTTCACCTCTTCTGGGATTAATGGTTTCTCTTGCAGTGAGATAATACATATCTTGAGAGGTTATCTTGACATGATATCGGGGCTTAGCGTCCCTGCGGCCCGGTCCTCGACCAGCTCTCTTTTTTTGTTACACATCCCACAGGAAGCAGCCCGTAGAAGTTGTCTAACTCCCAGGTGCCTATTTAGTGCTAGTGCTTAAATGTCCAGAAACTTCAGCACCAGAACATAAGTTATGACTACTCACGTAAGGCCGTCAGTTCTTCTCACAATTACACATCCACATTTATACAGACTTTGTATCGGCAGTAGACTGGAGTCTCACCCAAACTTCCTCCACACGTGCTTATGGAGACCTTGGCAAGTGTGACCCCAGTTCTTGCGTTCCCGGGCGCTCGGCATGGAAACACAGCAAGTGAGCAGAACATTGCTCCTTCACTGACAGGAATTTGCGTGAACAGCTTGTACCAACACACCACACACACACACACACACACACACACACACACACAGCGTGAATGATGCTCACACAGCGTGTGGTGGCGTGAGGCGATGGCGAGGCGGCCGGCGGGATTCAATGTCCACCAAGGTGAGCCATAATTTCCAAAATTACAACAGGAAGCTTCCACAAACACTGGAAAACCTTCCCTATTCCCTCGTAGTCAGGCAACGTAGCCATATAGTGACGGATGACTACAGATGCTGACGATGATCACAGATCATAATATTGCAGTCCCGTTGATCACGTGGTGACGACTCTAGTTACTTAGCACACTCATAATTCTCGAAATTCCTATCACTGCGATTCCAGATTCTGCTTGACAGACCCGCGTTGACGGAACGATGATGAATGAGTTAAATGTCACTAACAGACAGAGTTCTCGCGGTCTGGCCGAACTACGAGGAGACACGTCCTTCCAACACAATGACACGGGCAGATTGGCTGACGAGGGGAAGGTAGGACCAGGGCCCGCTTCTCCTCTCTGTCTATGAATTAACCAATCAGAGGAAAGCGCGGCAAGCCTAGTGGTGCCTCCACCAACTGGGGGCTTCCCTCTAGTCACGTGATGCCTGGGCTGACGTCACGTCACCCAGCCTGTGTGGACACAAGCGACCAAAACCGTTGGCCCAACTGACTGCAGTCCTACTCACTCACTCACATGCTAATGGCTGTACCTCCGCTCACAGAATAGCTACGGCGGCCACCCTAGTCTTTTACAACAGCCCTCGATACATGCTTCAGACATCTCAAGAAACAAGAGATGTCTAGCTGTTGAATTATAGAATCTAGGATGAGTGCACTCTGCACTCGTGTTCAGAGTGCAACCTGATGACTTGCACTCCAACACACAGTCTAGAAGCGAGCTCTCACAATCATGGTCTGTTTCCTCTGTCCTTTCCTTGAGTTCATCTGCTTTATTTGACAATTCATTGGCATTGGTGTACCGGATCTTCAGATCTAATTGTTGTATTGTCCTCTGAATGTCTAGTTTGTAGCCCAGGAATGGGTGGGAATGTGGGAGGAAGTGGGGATGGAGATGGGTGTGGGATATCTGGCATGATTGTTCTGAGAGAAGACCTGGAGGTGCTCTGGGTTTTCGCTCCTTGTCAGCGCTGGGAGCCGGGGGCTTCTACTTGGGGCTTTGGTTGCTCACACATCGTGTTACTATTTATATGTTCTTGCACTATATTGCTAAAACGTTGGTGTTGCTCTTGTGTTTCCTGACCAGACTTTCCTGTCTCTTGTCTCACTCTCTCCTCTTGCTGGCTACTGTCCACTCTCCTCCCTTTATTACTTCTCTATTCTCTGCTCTGTCTTTGCTTTTATTTCTCCTTCGCTCATGTCATATTCGAGGTAGACCCTTTCAAATCCACTCAATGTTCTGAGATCTCGTTTCCGGTTCATCAAGATTCCTGGAGCTGCTGAATATCAATTTCAGTGGTCTAGTTTTCTACCAGTATATGACCCCAGCTTGTACAGTTCTATCTAATTTATTTTAGCCTCTTGGAAAGCGGTAGCGCTCTCAGGAGTTCTCGAACCTTGCTACCGTCTACCTTGCTTTCACTGTTGTTATCTGAGGCGGTCCCTGAATGATTATCAATCTTTCCTTTTGTATAGTGTGGTGTATTCCCTAGTTGTATTCACCTAGTGGTATTCACCTAGGTTGTGTTTGCGGGGGGTTGAGCTTTGCTCTTTCGGCCAGCCTCTCAACTTCAATCAACTGTTTACTACCTTTTTTTTTTTCCTTACACCACACACACACACACACACACACACACACACAGCACACACCACACACACACACCCCAGGAAGCAGCCCGTGACAGCTGACTAACTCCATGGTACCTATTTACTGCTAGGTAACAGGGGCATTCAGGGCGAAAGGATCTTTGCCCATTTGTTTCTGCCTGGTGCGGGAATCGAACCCGCGCCACAGACTTAGAGTCCTGCGCGCTATCCCCCAGGACCTAGGCCCCCGTGTGTGACTTGTTGTATTTTACGGGGTTGGCTTTGTCTTTCGGCCCGCCTCTCAAGCTGTCTAAGCTGTGTTAGATAGTACCAACCACACCAGCACACACAGACCACCAGGAAGCAGCCCTGACAGCTGCTAACTCCAGGTACATTACTGCTAGGTAACAGGCTTCAGGGTGAAAGAACTTTTGCCCATTTGTCTTCTGCATCTACTTGTGTGTGTGTGTCTGAGCTTTGTCTCGGTCCGCTCCCAACTGTCAATCAACTGGTGTACAGGCTCCTGAACCTACTGGGCTCTATCATATCTACATTTGAAACTGTGTGTTCAGTCAGCTCCACCACAATCACTGCCTAGTGCCCTCCCTTACTAACTACTCTGACACTGAAAAATTCTTTCTAATGTTTCTGTGGCTCATCTGGGTACTAAGTTTCCACCTGTGTCCCCTTGTTCGTGTTCCACCGTGCTGAAGAGTTTGTCATGGTGGTTATCATGTCTCCCCTTACTCTTCTGTTTTCCAGGGACGTGAGGTTTCAGCTCCTTTAGCCTTTCCTCGTAGTCATCCTCTCAGTTCCGGAGACAAGTCTGGTGGCATACCGCGAATCTTCTTTAACTTCTGTCTTTTGTCGTTAACTAGGTATTGGACTAGTAGCATGGAGCTCAAAACTCCAGCGAGTTGTTGTCTGACATAAGTGGTATACAGGGTCCTGAACGATTATTTACACAAGCTTACTAACGGTGTTTTATGCAGTTAGCAGTGTAGCATATTGCCGCTGATGATATCCTTTTATGTGGCCTCTGGGGATAGGTTCTGTTGTGATATCAACCACCCAGATCTTCTCTCTATTTGACTCTTGTAGGATTTACACCTCCCAGATGAGACCTAGTGCTTTCAGCCTTCTGCTCCCTTTGTCTAATTTCATTACTTTACACTTTCCCAAGAGTTGAACAATTTTTAGCAGCCATTTTCTAGACCATTCCTCCAGTTTGTCAGGTCGTCATCTGTAGTCTCTGTCTATTTCATCTGTCTTGATTCTTCTCATAATTTTAGTCATCATCAGCAAACATGATGAGAATGAGTCTATACCCTCTGGAAATCATTGTACATATATCTAGAAACAGAATGGGTTCAAGTACAGAGCCCTTTGTGGGACTCTGCTGGTGACATCTCGCCACTCTGATGTTTCTCCCCTCACCAGTTATTCGCTTGTTTCCTGTTGCATTAGACTCCCTATCACTGGATCACCTGGATCTTTAT
>WNGS01001353.1:38829-51625 GCA_020271785.1 Procambarus virginalis | reverse complement strand
CGTAGTCAACAATGGCTTCTTCAGTGGTTTCGTTGAAGACAACATTAGAAGGAAGGTGAAATGCCAAGCAACCTCCGAAGAGACAACGAACACAACACCTATATCCCCCTATTAGCACTAAGTTTTAGCAGAAACTTCTTTTGCCACAGACTCACAAACGGAGGAAAGGGTCCTGACAAATATTGTTAATAGAAACGCTATCACTACAGCAAACAGCAGACAGATACAACTGACAGATTTACTATAAAACTAATAAAACACGGCTCACGCCTCCTCATGAGAACCTCTCCAGACACAAAGCATAACACTTTAAAAGAGACCAAAGTCATCTATGCCTTAAATGCCCACTTAGGGACTGCCTAAGCCTCAAAGAACTGTCAAAATATATAGGTCAAGACGAACAACAGTCGCTTATCCAGGCGATAACACAGGATGCATAAGCAACAAGGCTCTATAAAGGAACATATCATCTCTTCCCACACCAGACCGATTCACCAGGGTGAAATCTTAGCAAAGCAACGAGCAGAATCATCGATAGGATACATCGACAGCAGGCGGTTTGACAACTGCGAGGCACTACATATTAAGAAATCAACACCAGCACTCAACAGCCAGATAATGCACACTATGGTCTACGCACTTCAAGACTATCCCTGGTCCAGATAGCAGAAGCATCCAAGACAGTATGGGCCAACTAGGCCCTCGTGGCAGTATATTCCATCTTACCTCAATTTACCCAACTAATACCCCCAATATGTTCTGGTTCTATTCCTATTGTGAAACGATTTGTTCACCTCCCCCATCCAAAACTGTTTGTAACAACCATCACCCTACCCAAATGCAGGTAGTAAATATACACATTAAAGCTGTTAAGCATCAGCATAAGTAAATAATTCTGTTTAGTTGTTGCAGTGTATAGTTTTGTTGTGGTGTACACTCAAAGCTCTTGTGAAAATGCTAATACAGGCTATGACCCCGAAACACGTTTAAGTGTTGCGTTAGACTAGAAATAAAATGAATTTGGAGAATTGATCTTTTCATTTACCGTCGTTAACAGTAAAAACAAATAAGGAAAATTGAGACAAATTCGTGTTAGAATTATTAATCTTACTTTTCGGTCCATATTAATAACATATGACAGGAGTGCTCCAAATATACTGGATATAGCTAGTATCATATATATATATATATATATATATATATCCTATATTATATATATATAATTATATATATTGCACCAGAGGTGGTACCCCTCTAGGTTTAAGAAAAAAAAAAAAAATAAAAAAAAAATATAGATATATATATATATAGGATAGTATATATAAATTAATATATAGAGAGACTAATGGAGATGAGAGAGAGGAGAGAGGAGATGAGAGAGTGAGAGAGAGAGGTAGAGAGACGAAGACCGAGAGAGAGACGAAGAGAGTGAGAGAGAGAGAGAGTAGGACAGGAGAGAGAGACAGAGGAGAGAGGAGACGAGGAGAGGAGGAGACAGAAATGTTTTCTTAGCTACGATTCTGACTTACCCTCTGACTGAAGGTGAATTAGTGGCAAAAACGCAATTAAGCTATACTTGTACTATATAGTATAGTATCTACCTATATATATATATATATATGATATATTATCATATATAATATATATATATGAAAAGCAGTTTCATTCGCATAGTTCCTCCGGGGACCATGTCAGGCTGTTCAGTCGATATACATAGTAATATCTATTATACCATTAGTACCCTATAATGTCTATATATATATGGGATCCTATAGGTACATATATGATATTATAATATATTATATGTATATATATATTTTTGTGTTAGTTTTTTTTGTGTATTTTTGTCTGTGTGTATGTATGTCTATATTTATATATCTATATGAATATATATAGATATATAGTAGTACTATATCTATGATAGGTATGATATTATCGTATATACAGTTAATATATTATAATATATAATATATCTATAGTAAATATATAATAGTATATGAAATATATATACTCTTAATATATATATAGTAGTACGGTCGAGTATAGTATAAAATGAGTATATATAGTATAGTATATATCTGTGACGGTGTCCCCCCCTGATTCTAGGCTTTCTCTCCACGACCAGGTGGCGGAACTGAGAGTCATGTCCACTATTCCCGAGTGCTCCTGCGATTACGAGCCATCAAAAAAGCTTGAACCCATATTTGTTGGAGAGAATAGTATTCTCGCTGAGCCGAGAAACTTGTATTCAACGTATAGGTATTTTGGCCTGTGGATAGGCTCTCTAGGGATCAATATGGCGCTGACAGAGTCTGTTCTCCCGCCAATAACCTGTGTGGACGTCATGGCAACAGATTGGTCACGTCAGCGATATGGCACTGGGAGCAAATGAAAACCTACTTTGGAAAATGTGAGTCACATGGGCAAGGGAGTCCAGCCATAGTGGCGCCTTCGCGCCATCAGTTCATCACACCGACGCGTCGAGAGGCAGGACGTGCGACCGGTCATCTCTATCAAAGTGACGGATTACCGAGTCCGGTGGATATAAGCGTCTCCTGTGTTAGCGCGCACTCTGTGAGCTTCCTGCAACCCAGGATGTGGCCTCAGATAAGGAATTGACAGAATATTGAGCAACAAGTGCTCTCAGGGACAGGTGCGTTGCAAGAGTGGGCCGGGCATGAGTGTGGACGTCTTGCAGTTCACCAGATAGGAGACAGTTTAGTGGCTGGGCCATTCTGCCATGAGCTGAACCGGGTTGACCGCCTTGTCAACCAGGTTGACGGTGATCGACGATCCTGTCAAGTTTGACAGTACCCCTACCTTCGTGGAACCATACGAGTCCACAGTTGGATGCAAGCACGTCGAGAAGTCTTCCCAAATACCTAGTGACATACCTAGACGACGAGGGAATTGACTGTGTAGTGAGCTTCAAGTGCTCTGAATCTCGGGTGCTGTGCATGTGGAGCTTAAGCAGTATCGTCTGGGTCGGCTGATAACTTCACAGAGACATCGCAGTGGTGAGAGGCAGTTCCTCTGGGAGAACAGTGACAAGGAACATTTGGGAAACGACGACGACCGCTGAGACGTAGGCTGGCTGCCGTAGTTGGGAGGAAAGTTGACGGCCAGGAGACCGACTCCAACCCTCAACGTATTGGAGGAGGAGCACGGACCTGCAGTGTACAGAAAGCGAATAGACGCGAACATCCTAAGGCGTTGGCTTCTGTTTCTGGAGGGTGTACAAGGCGAGAGCCTGGACCAGGAGCTACAACCCAACGTTCATCCTAGGATAGGTGAAGTAGGTGTTTACAGTTACCCTCCGATTCCCTTTTAGTTAGCTATAGATATTTGTCAGAATATTTTATATGTCGTGAGCAAGTCTCACCTGAATCTAAGTCACAGAGAGCACAGTGTGTGGTGAGGCTACCCAGAGTACTCACAGTATCAGTTTACATATATATCTATGTGTGGGTGTGTGCAAGCACCAGGATTCATTAGGGAATTTACTGTGACTGTAATTCATTTCCTGTGATTATTATTATATATATAGTAGTAAACCAGATTTGGTGTTAGGCTATGAGCCCAGACTTTATATAAATGCCTGTGTATTGATCTCCATGATTTATATATATATATATATATATATATATATATGCCTGTAATTTGATTAATGATTTATCTATGTACATGCCTGTGTACTGAATAATCTCATATACGTGAAGTGATTGCCAGTGATATCTCTTTAAGAGGAAGTATAGATTTATAGAACAGTGCAACGATCAAGTGAGCGCATTCACAGTAAATATTATTAACCCTTAAACTGCGCATGGCGTATATATACGCCCTGAGTAACATGTCCGACGGTGCGCATGGCGTATATATACGCCATAGGGTGCCATTCCCGATTCAAATGGCCCGCGGCTACACGGGGTTCACAGTAGCTTCCTCAGGGCTCTTGTAAACAGACGCCATTTAAAAAAAAATCGTGGGCAATATTCTCAGGTGTGAGAGGCACAGTACTGTTGGAGCAACCAAGGCTGGCGCACGCAGCATGAGCGATCAGCATTGCTGTTCAGCTTGTGACCACAGCATCACCGAAAAATGTCAAAATAAATATATAACTGTTATTATTTAGTGATGACAATATTACAGATGACCCGTGACTGTGATATAAATAACCAGGGTTGTGATAATAGCAGGATTGTTGTAATAATTAGCGCTGTGAGAGGAGTGATGCTGAGGGACGGAGGGAGACAGCATCGTTTACTGACTGTGTGGCCACCTGTTATTGTTTACATTCACCATACCAGCTCAGTGGTTCTCTATGGTGAACACAAATGTAGATACTTATATATAATGTGTGTATTAGTGTAATAACAGCAAAAGGATTATGCTGGGAGGAGCCATTTGGGTGACGGAGGTGACGTCGTCTGCACGATTTGTCTAGCTGTTTAGAGAGTGGCCACTATGCTCTTTGGGCGCACTACAAGCTTAGGTGTCCAGTTACGGTGCATAAAACATGTAGATAATTATATATAATATGTGTATATAGGGTAATAACACTGCAAACAGTATTGTTGGGGGAGAAAGTTTAGTGTGTGTGTGACCTTGAATGAGTGAGGGAGCCGCCAGCTGCCAGCTGTGTATACCGACGACTCTTAGTGCCTGAACTAACTATATCAGCTTAGCTGTACAGTTGTGGTGAACAAAATATATACATACTTATATATAACGTCTGTATATAGTGTAATAACACCACAAATGGTATTGTTGGGGGAGAAAGTTTAGTGCGTGTGTTGAGGGAGTGGCAGCGAGTGGCTGGCTGGTGTGTGGCGGTCACTCCTCGTTGCTTTTCGACTCTCAATACCAACTTAGTGGTTCGTTATGGTGACCAAAATATGCAGATACTTATATATAACCTGTGTATAGAGTGTAATAGCAGCAAAACTATTTGTTTATTGTTTTATGAACATAATAATTGAATTACTAATATGCACACCATACGTTTGAGTATAGCGATTATTCACCACTTTTATTATATAAATATATTACAATACACACTATTGAATAATATTACTGCAAAAAAACTAAGAAAAAATCAATCGGAGACATTGAAACAATTAGGTAATAATATCTTTGAGGCAACTCCCGTCTGTCAGCGCGGGTGACGCTGACCAGCCCTGACGACCGCTCTGTCAACGCCCACTTTTTGCCAGACTTCTTCGATCAATTGCGCCCAAAATATGTCACCTACGATTTTTTTGCTCTTTTTCCCGTGCTCAGGGGACACAAATTAACATGTTTAGAAGACGAAAAAAAATTTTGAATTTTTTTTTCTTGCGCACAGGGGTGTAAATGTCCCCAGGACCCCTGAGCAGTGTAAGGGTTAAGAATAGTGTATCTTTTGGCACGGTAAAAATCACTTAGAGTGCAGTGAGAATAAGATATTAATGGTGAGACCAGTGAAGTGGTGTATCGCAACCTAGTGGAATCATATGTATGTCATGTGAATGTTAATTACAGTGTTTTGCGAAAAGTTAAATAAACGGGGATCGTGACAGAATTAGAAAACAAGTACTAGTCTTTCTCACGGTGGCCAGGGCCCCGATCAGCTGATATCTGACAGGTGATGCGTGGCGTTGTCGTTTGTTGCCATATCGGTGCGCTCCAGATTATTTGCTGCGGAGTGAGCAGCTGTTATACATTGATCCTGATATGTTTATTGATGCACATGTTACTCGTTGTTTTTTAAGTAAAATACCAAAACTCTTTGGTGTTTGATATCATCCCCTCCATTTATCTTGTGACTGTCAAAAGGAAATGAAAGAGTAACAGAAGTAATTACTTGCCTGAGACCATACTAGTCGAAATTGCTCTTACCACAATTACCACAATTACACCTCATCACTGCAGTGTTACTGGACACCTAAAAACACCAGTTGGCGACCTTGAAGGTTGTGTGACAAGAGGAGTGTTGTTTACACTTATGTCGACCGTGCTCTCAGCCACAGCTCAGAATGGAAGCAAGTCGACGAAGAACTCTGTAGGGTAAGGCATGTCCTAGTCAACAACGGCTTCTCCAATGGTTTCATTGAAGACATCATAAGGAGGAAAGTAAAACGCCATGCAACCTCTGAGGAGACAACTAATACAACACCTATACCCCCTATTAGACTATTTAACAGGAACTTCTTCTCCACAGCTCGATTGTTTCAAGCGAGGGTTGGACATGTATATGAGTGGGATTGGGTGGTTATAAATAGGAACTGCCTCGTATGGGCCAATAGGCCTTCTGCAGTTACCTTTGTTCTTATGTTATGTTCGTAAGTGGTTGTATATATTCTTGATGAAGGCCAAGAGTCACAAGGCCTGTTCACAAACGCCACTTGATCATAGAGGTATTTGCTAAGCAGTTAACGAGTTGTAGCTATTTCAGGAGCGCTAGTGGTGCTGTTATCGTTTGTAGACAGCACGTCTGCTAGCGCGGCTGCTGAGACTGTGATGGTAGGAGTGTTGGGAGCTGGAGAAGGAATTACCTCTGTTTGTGTCGCCCGGTTCATGGGCGGTTCTGGAATCGGTGTTGAAGTTGACTGCACGGTCGTCCTGGTGGTAGTCTCCAGAGTGGTAGAGGAGGCAGTGAGATTTACGCTAGTGGCTATGATGGGGGCCAGGCCATTGTCTATGTATAATGCGTTCAGTTCACTAACAAAGCGCTGGTTGTCAGGTCCTGCAAGCCTTTCCGCTAGTTTAAGAAGACCAGGGATAATGCCTGCACGTGATGCAGGGGGCTGTGAAGGAGCCTGTGGGACCTTGGGTCCCCAATGAGAAGGCTGTGTCGCCTGCTGGAAGGAGCCACATGTTGGTAAGATCGGAAAGTCTTCTGGTCGATTAGTGAGAGCTAAGGTGGTGGGTTGAACGATTAGGGCTCTGGTCGAGGAGGTACAAGCGTTGTTTCTCTTGGCTTCAACCTGGGCCTTGATGCTTTCCTGTCTGCGGGGGCAGCGGTAGGAAATTGCGGGGTGATTGTCATCACAGAGCAAGCAGCGATGGACTGTTGCCTTGCATATGGAGTGGTGATGGTCCAGTGCGCACAGGCTGCACCTCTGGACAGGGTGCTGACATTTGTTGGTCGGGTGGGAGAGCTCGCAGCACTTAAAGCACTGCTGGATCTCATGGTATCGTTCCTTTTTTATTTGGTGGGGTGGTATTTTTAGGTCGAAGCAGTAGAATCCTTGTGTGGCAGCCTGGGTGGCCGCATCTATGGTGGTGAACGTAATCTTCATTCATGTTTTGTCGGTGTCGCAGAACTCTAGGTAGAATACCGACAGGTTTGGATTTTCGTCCTCGATATTGTTTATGATATGATGTTGAGGTCGCTCAGCGATCCACTGGCTGGTCCTGCTGGTAAAAACAGTTCTTCCGGCCAGGAACTGACGTGGGAAGTGAGGATGTAGGTGGTGCTCTTTGCGAAGAATGGCATCGTTAGTGAGGAGTTTTTCTAGCTCCTCTTCACATGAAAAGTAGAGCACGATATCTTCACCTTCCTGACTAATGTCAGCGGGTTTGAGGCCAGTTACGTCCTTCAGGACCTTTAAAGTATTGCTTTTCCCGATAGCATGACCGTCAAGTGGAGTCGCTCTGACCTTAAGACGTTTGGGTCGCATTGTGACCACACTGGGCCTTGTGATGTGTTGGCGGGAGATGTCTCCCCCATCATCCCTTGTACCTTAACGTGGTCACCACCTTGTGTCACCTACGATGTGTGCTCACCATGTGTGCTCACGTGTCTTCACCACCTGTGTCACCAAACGCGCTCCTCACCCTCGCAGCTAAAGCGCGCCAAACTCGCACATGTGAGCGACACCCTCCTCAAAGCTTCCCACCACATTCAGTGAGGGGAGGGCGCCTCCCGTCACCGACACCACCAGGTCACCATACCCCACGTGGTCTTGTTATAGCCACAAATGGAGAGTGTTGAGTAAATCATCAATCAACTGCAGAATTCATCACTGTATGTATGAGGAGAGATTTAAAGGAATAAGGCCGGTCTAATGTGAGTACTCTAAGTTTATCTCTGTATTGTTTTGTGCATAAAATTCCTAGTGTTGATCTGACTCAACCTTACGACCTGACATTGTCTCATTATCGCCCGAAACAGGTGGAGATAGCGAAGTCGAGGACACGCACGTTAGAGGGACGATTACAGAACGTCTGTGTGATTACTGTGATTAGTCTCTGGATGCTTATGAGTATACGTATTTACACATTTAGTCAAGTTGTACCATTGTGTTGAAGTTGAGGTTTGGTTCAATATTATACCGATATCATTATAAATTTTTCCATGTGTGTGTCTGCTTTGATATAATTTCAAAAGAAGAAATCAGTGAGTCCAGAGTGGTAAGGGGTGGTCTGAGGTGAAGCTCTAAATTATTGATTACTGTGTTTATTTGTCAAATTAAGAGTGTGATTAATAATTACTTTACAATTGTGTTGTGTTGTGATGTGGTATTGAGTGACCACTGTGAGTGGAGTAATTTTTTTACCGTTGTTACTGATTTGTCAATGAGACAAGTAATTGTATAATCATATATAAAATTGAAGAATCAGTAACGTTTTCCTTGTTGTGATTAACTGTCCGTTGAGGCGTTTTAATTAACGTAATTAAGTGAAGTAACAAAGTCTTCTTCGCAAGCTGTCTCGAGTGATAGCGTTATGTTAACGTAAATCGTCTTGATTAATTGGCTGTCCTTGTGACAGTAATTAATATAACTACTAACTGATTGTTTATCTTTGTGACAGAGTAATTACTGTGGGAGAATTATTGTTTTTATTGTTGGACTGTCTGAGTGACAGGTTGTAATTAACGTAAATTACCTTTGTTTGTTGACTGTCTGGATGACAGTAATTAATGTAGTTAATTAACATAATTAATTATTGTTTTGATGTCCCCAGGAGACGTAGCACAATCCGAGAACGTGTCGTGTTTGCTTGAATAAGCTAGTCGGGGTACTATAGGAACCGGTCGAGTAAGCATGGGACACCGTTGCCTCGGTTTCGGCAGTCCCACGCTAACTCATTCAAGCAAACACTACGCGTTTTCGGATTCTGCTACGTCCCCTGGGGACATAGCTGGCCTTCAAGACTAAGGCCCTCAACACTTAGCTAGCCGACTAAGCAAAGATTACGTCACTCATGGACAGTAGCTGGATTGCAGAATGGCGTCTAGGACCTAGGGCAGGAAGATGTTGTTGTTGTTAAAGATTCGGCAGGAAGATGTTGGCATACTAGTCCTTCTTCAAACTAGCCAATCACAGTGCCGCACACATAGGGCTAAGCCCTCAACCATTCACGGCTTCCCCCTTGGTGACGCGTTGGGGTGACGTCACGGCGGCTGTCTTGGTTTCCATGGAATCGGTCAGGGCACCTGCTACCACTCTTCTAGTTCCTCACTCCGCTCGTCTCCCACAATTTTACAGTAAAAGTGCTCCACTCTATAAATATTTCCACAAATACGCTGCAACAGCCATTGCAACATATTTGGAATGCTGATGGCCTAGGCTCTCCAACAAGCCTAAGCACTCTATATCTCGTGTACGGATTACCAAATCTAGATCCACTGCACGGTCATTTACGTTCATGGATGCATGGCAGCGCTCGTACAGTCTACACACTAGTAGAAGATTTAGCTGGTGAAACCCACACCCTCACACAAAGCACAACAATTATACGTTACAATAATTGTTTAACTTTGTGACATATATATATATATATATATATATATATAATATATTATATATATATATTATATATATATATATATTATAATATATATATATATATATATATATATATATGTCGTACTAGTAGCCAGAACGCACTTCTCAGCCTACTATGCAAGTCCCGATTTGCCCTAATAAGCCAAGTTTTCATGAATNTCCACTTGTTGTTCTGCACCATTAAGCCAAGATTTTGCCTTTATTTCAATATTTCTTAGTGTTATTAAAGAGCATTGTTTATTATTGTGTTTTATGTCTCTTCCCTTACTTACCACAGATTATCAAACACGCAGTCATTCTTTTTTTTTCCTTTTTTTTTTACTTTTTGTTTTTATTGTAGTCTGGCCTTACCATCTGCCAGTGGAAGACTGCCGACCACCATACTCCACTACTTTACCGTCACAATATATATATAATATATATATATATAATATATTATATTATATATATTATATATATATATATAAATATATATATATATATATATATATATATATATAGGGGGTACCACCTCTGCCGCAATTATAGGGACCCACAGCCTCAAGAAGGGAACACAGAGCATTCAGTGAAAAACTTGCCATTTAACTCTGAATACATACAAGTGTTCGCTTCTCCTACCACCCCCCCCTTTTTATGGTGTACACTTTATTATGCAAGGTTATACAGTTACATATCTGATTGTATACAAAAAAAATGAACATTAAGAGGTCACAAAAAAGTTCGCTTCCTAGAGGCTGTAGATTTCCTCGAACTCCTCCGACGTCGGGCAGGAACCGAGGATGCAGCGAGCATTCCCCCTCTGCTCGCGACACTGAGAAAGAGCTGAAAGAGAAAACTTGCCGCTCTAGGGTCTCTTGTGGTGTCGATGAGCTTGGAACCAAGATCCTTAAGAAGCCTTCTTGGCACTCTCTCCCCATGGGTCTCAGACCCTATTGGAATGAATTGTACTGATGATCTGATTGCCTGTACTTGGCTGTTCTTGTCTCTTTCTCTCGTGTGTCGCCGTGGCTCCTGCTGTGCCGGCAGAGAGGTTGATGTTATGTGGCTGCCAGGGTGGATACGCAATAAGTCCCATGCCAACTGTCTGCCACCTCTCCACGGAGCCGTGTGATTCTGTCTAGTCGGCCGGCAAAGCTAACAGAGTCACGGTTAAGAAGGTTCGGGGTCTCTCTCCGCTGGACCTGAGCAGAGGCAAGGCTCTCGTTCAATGATGTCGTTGACTTCGTCGTGTCTAGTGTGCCAACCATCAGATTTTCTACAGTGCAAGTCATGTAATCCATATTCGTCAGCATCTGCCTCGCCGCAAACACACCTATGAACAGTGTGCATAGGGGCAGCAAGACGGAGAGCGACTGCAGTACGGAGCTCCTCCGGATCAAGACGTGTGCCTGTCGCAGACATAGGAACTGCCAAAAAGAAGTCCCCTGCATGGGGAGCCTGCACAGCTGTGAGGCGTGCACGATCACTGGTGGTTGTTGTTGCCTCCAGCAAAGCTGTGGCTTCTTTGTCTGCAATGGGGCTGTCCCAACTGGATTGTTTCTGGCTTTCGGCATGGCTGGTCTGAGTGCTGGGTCTGCCATGGCACCCCATTTCGTGTCGCATTCCGTGTAGTGGGGGTCCTGTATCCCCGCTACATCACTGAGGGTGTCAGATAAAATTTCCTTAACCAGGTCATCTGATGCTGAGGAGGAAGACAGGAAGGCTGGGACAGCAATTTGGGTGGCGGTGCGGACACCCAAGCCCGAGCCTAACAGGAAGAGTGACTTGTTTCCACTGGCACTCGTTGAGGGAGAGGTTAACAACTATTTCCAGCATGGTCTTCAGTAAAAGGTCATACTCTTCAAGCTTTCGGTTGTCGTAAGATGGGGCGCACCTCAGAAAGTAGGTTAGATTGATAACCCAAATGAATTTTTCATGGATATGATACCAACATCAAATCATATATCAGACGTCACCCTATCCCCACTAGATTTTGAAGAAGCCATAAACAGTATGCCTATGCACTCTGCACCAGGCCCGGATTCTTGGAACTCCATATTCATCAAGAACTGTAAAAAAACACTATCGCAGGCCCTTCACATTCTGTGGAGACAAAGCCTAGATACTGGCATTATCCCTGACATACTAAAAACAGCAGAGATAGCACCACTCCATAAAGGAGGAAATAAGGCAGAGGCAAAAAATTACAGACCGATAGCACTAACATCGCACATCATAAAAATTTTTGAGAGAGTGCTAAGAAGTAAGATCACAAAATACATGGAATCACAGCATCTCCATAACCCCGGACAACATGGTTTCAGAACAGGGCGGTCTTGCCTGTCGCAGTTGCTGGACCACTATGATATGGCATTAGATGCTAGGGAAGACAAACAAAACGCTGATGTAATTTACACAGATTTCGCAAAAGCTTTTGATAAATGTGACCATGGTGTTATTGCACATAAAATGCGCTCAAAGGGAATTACCGTGAAAATAGGCAGATGGATCTACAATTTCCTGACTAACAGAACCCAATGTGTAATAGTCAACAAAATAAAATCCAGCCCATCAATCGTGAAGAGCTCAGTCCCCCAGGGTACTGTGCTTGCCCCAGTACTTTTTCTCATCCTCATATCCGACATAGACAAGAACATAACCTATAGTACTGTATCATCCTTTGCAGATGACACTAGGATTTTCATGAGAGTTGGCAACATAGAGGACACAGCAAACCTCCAATCAGATGTAGATCAGGTCTTTCTATGGGCTACAGAAAATAATATGGTGTTTAACGATGATAAGTTTCAGCTCATGCGCTACGGAAAAATTGAAAATATAAAAACGGAAACCACGTACAAAACTCAGGCAAATCATAACATAGAACGAAAAGGCAATGTAAAGGATCTGGGTGTACTCATGTCGGAAGACCTTACCTTTAAAGAACACAATAAAGTAGCCGTCACAACTGCAAGAAAAATGACAGGTTGGATAACAAGAACTTTTCACACTAGAGATGCTCTACCGATGATGATACTTTTCAA
>WNGS01001353.1:26329-33829 GCA_020271785.1 Procambarus virginalis | reverse complement strand
TGGCGAAGCGACTCAATGGCTTGCTGACTCCTTATGTCCCTTGTGCCTTCCGCCTGAAGTCTCCAAAGGAATTTGTTGACTTACTGTGGGGAACACGGGCCACAGGGATAAGAGCCGGGATGATAAACAGGGATGTAGAATCACTGTTTACCAACGTACCTGTGGATGAAACAATCGGGATGATAGCGGACAGAGTGTATCGTTATCCGGCCTGTACTCCTCTTGACATACCAGAAAACATCCTAAGGAAACTACTTAAGCTTTTACTAAAGAGGCACCCTTCTTGAGCCCTGATGGGCACATGTATAAGCAAGTAGATGGGGTCGCCATGGGTTCTCCCCTAGGTTTCTGTTTGCGAACTTCTACATGGGTACCATCGAGCAAAAAGTCTTAGTCGAATTGAACTTGAAACCGGCCATATACTGCAGGCATGTTGACGACATTTTTACACAGGTACCTGATGACAGACATCTGCAGGAGCTGAAGGAGGCATTGACAGAATTCTGTGTTGCGTTTCACTTACGAGATGGAGAAGGATGGGAAGCTTCCCTTTCTAGATGTAACAGTCTTGGAAAGGAGCGGAGGTTTCCACACTGCAGTCTACACTAAGGTAACAAACATAGGAATGTGCCTAAATGCTAACAGTGATTGCCCAGACAGGTAAAAGAAGAGTGTTGTTAACGCTTATGTCGACCGTGCTCTCAGCCACAGCTCAGGATGGAAGCAAGTCGATGATGAACTCTGTAGCGTAAGGCAGGTCCTAGTCAACAATGGCTTCTCCAATGGTTTTGTTGAAGACATCATAAGAAGGAAGGTGAAATGCCATGCAACCTCCGAAGAGACAACTAACACAACACCTATTCCCCTATTAGACTATTTTACAGAAACTTCTTTTCCACAGCTCACAAAACGGAGGAAAGGGTCCTGAAATATATTGTTAATAGACACGTTATCCCTACAGACAAAAATCAGAAGATACAACTGACGATTTACTATAAAACTAAAAAAACGGCCAGCCTACTCATGAGAAACTCTCCAGACACAAAGCAGAACGCTTTAAAGAGACCAACGTCGTCTATGCCTTCAAATGCCCACTTGAGGACTGTAAGCCTCAAAGAACTCAATATATAGGCAAGACAACAACATCTCTTTCCAGGCGATAACGATGCATAAGCAACAGGGCTCCATTAAGGAACATATAATCTCTTCCCACAACAGACCATCACCAGGGAAATCTTAGCAAACAACCACAGAAATCATCGATAGATACAGCGAGAGCAGGCGGCTTGACGTCTGCGAGGCACTACACTTCAAGAAGTCAACACCAGCATCAACAGCCAATTAATGCACAACTATATTCTACNTTTTTTTTTTATTTATATATTTACATGCAGGCATGCTTATAAGTACAATAAAACAAAATAAAAACCACAGACAGAACAAAGAAAGCATACACGTGCAAAAAAAAACAGAAAGGACACATGTACATAAACACAAGAAAAAACCCGGCCGGAAGGGCCGACCACAAAACAACAAAATGTACAAAAAACAAATGTCAACAATAATTACAAATGTCAACAATAATTACAAAACAAACTTCAACAATGAAGACAAAACAGCGGAATACAACACGCAAGTGACTAAAACAGGCAACAACAGAACAAGGCTACCAGCACCGTAAACACACACGGAGAGGCACCAACATGAACAAAAAAAAAAAGAAAAACAATAATAAGAATAATAACAATAATAATAAGATAGGAATATAAAATAAGACAGGAATAAAATTACAACAAAGCATACACGCCAAAAGCCTGAAGGGCACTCAGCACTACACAAACAAGCGCACAAACATCATTAAACCAAAGAAACCATAAAACATAAGAAAGGAAATGCCATCCACAACCAGACACACACACACAGGAACCGGACACATACGCACACTGCACACACTTCACACAAATAAACCCACAACCACAAACCAGAGCACGCAGGGACCGGTAAACAAACCCGCCCCACTCACTCACACACCCGACCCACACCACACAACCATGCACACTAACCACAGCCCACAATACATAAGGAATCATGGGCTAAGCAAAGCCAACTCCTCGGGAGAAAGATACTTATCAGGGAACGACTCCCAAGGATACTTTCTTTTATAGGCCTCCCAAATCATATACTCCTGGTCGGTGGGGCGACGACCCCCAGCCGCCGCGGACCCGGCATAAACTCTGGAATCTCCAGATCAGGCGGAAACGGCCAGTCCCGAAGTTCAAAGGCGCAAGTCGCATAACGAGGCTGGGGAGCACAAGCCACGCCCTCCGACGTAGCAGACGACACCGATGCAGCGTACGAGGGCTGCCGAGACGGCCGCGTCGCCGGACGCACTGCCTCCACCGAGACCGCAGGAGACACTGAAGAGATGGCCGCAGAAGGAAGAGGCGTCGAAACCGTAGTCGATGAACCGGGGACCGAGGCAGGAGTCACAGAATCTCCAGAGCGAGCAGTCTTTTTCAACAGCAGCACTAGGCCACCCCGCTCACCACGGACCTCAGCAGGGGGCACCACCCCCCACGAAGAACCGGAGCCATCCGAGGCAGGCGAGGCACCCGAAGCAGGAACCGCAGACACTATATCGGAAGTGGAGGCCGAAAGACCGTCACAGGCATCCTCTGGCAAATGTACCTCCGCCGCCACTGTAGCACGCAACGCAGCCGTAGCCATCCCTCTGTCGCCTGCAGACTCACAAGCGTCGAAATCGCCAACGTCTGCCCATGCAGACGACGAACGCCGGGAACGTTTAGGCACGGGCCGCACATCATCAGACCCGGAGGCCGACTCAGACACACGCTCAACACAAGCCGGGCGAACCGACGCACGCCGCAGTACTGCAGCATCCTCCACCACATGGGGCACCAGGCCAGACACAGAAGGAAGCGCCGGATCCACCCCATCACCCAGCACAGCCGGAACAGACTTCGAGGGTGCAGGGACAGGGTCAGATGCAGCAGAGGAAGACGGGGGAGTCGAGCAGAACGTAGACTGAAGAACCCAGAGACACTAGGCGGAGCAGGACGATCACCAGGCGATGACACAACCTCCGGAGGAGAAGCCACCACCACAGAGGGCGCATCAGGCGACACAGGGGGCACATCCGCGGCTGGAGAGGCGTCCATAGCCACAGAAACCTCCTCCACAGGAAGCGGAGGAAAATCCTCCTCACTGAAGAGGTTCACGGGAGCAATGGCTGGCGCAGAACAGTCAGCAGCCTGATGGCCCAACAGGCCACAACGATAACATGTCCGAGGCTGGCGGGCGTAAAACACGCGAACTGTGTACCCCATCAGACGCACAGAGGACGGAATATCCTCCCGGAGCCTCATGCCCAGGGTGCGAATGTTCGTCCTCACACCCTTAAGGGGGCTGGAAGATACCACGTTCACCCGTACACTAACCACCGCGCCAAAACGGCCGAAGTACCGCTGTAGCAGACCCTCCGGAAACTCCAAGGAGCCCCATGCACGCTGACGTAGGTGAGGGCACCACTCCTATCAGAGATTGAAACCGTGCCCGCACCATCCGGCAGGGGTAATGTCCGCCCCTCGTAACGACGGAGAAAGTCGCGATAAGCCAACTCCTCAGTGAACTTCACTATCACTCGACGTGCCGTCACCAGCTCGACTCCGTAAATGTCAATCACAGGAACATTCAGCATCTCACACACCCGCGCCATCTCCGGGTACCCAGCCCGGCCGGAAAATTCGAAACCCACAGACTGAGCCCGCAGTATAGGTGGGAGGGGGACTCCCATCGTGAACGCCACGTCAACACAGGCAGGCAGACACACCTGCCCCCAACCGGCCAATTATGGAAACACTCCAACAGCCGGAGCGCCGAGCTCACACGTCCGTCCCCTACCGAAGCTAGGGCCAGGTAGTTCATATTGGCGAGTTGGGACCTCGCCGATAGTTCTCGTCACCAGTTGACACTCGCACCCCTACTCGTCGGTCAGATTGATGGTATTTACCCAAGGTAGGGAATTAGCGTTCTTCTTTTGAGCACGAAGTTCGCTAATTCTGTAAATACCATATTCAATTTCAGTGGGTACCTTTGCTTATGATCTATAGTGACTTGGCAAGGTATGACTACATTTTTTGGACTACCTCATTTATTTTGAAGCCATTTAGTGTTTCACTTATCTTTTAAACTCAGTTTCCACTAATTAGTAGGACTTTCTTGCCTTTATCCTCCCACAGTGAGTACCAGGTACAAGATTTCCTGCGACTTTAATCATTTACCATCTTGAATTACCTTTAATTATTAATAATTCCCCACAGGATAGGTATCAGTTGCCACGTTTCCTGTTTCTGACATTCACCATATTCTCAATGTATATTCGTGTCTCCTTTATTTTGCTATATTTTCACAATGTTTCGCCTACAAGCTTTCAAGGTAAATCCAGAAGGTGAAATAGAGAAATTGCGTCACGCTAAAAGGGTCGAATTGATAACTCTTGCACACGAGTATCCATTGGAAGTTCCACCTGGCGCCAACAAATATGCCATAAATAATATAATTTTAGATTATCTTTTGGATGAAGGGAAGATAGATTCTGATACTCATGAACAATACACTATTTCAGATAAACATGACTTGACAGCAATAAAGCTCAAGCTAGAACTTGCTAAGATCGAGCGTGAGCAACAAAAGGAAGCAGCTGCAATCAGAGAACGTGAAGCTGCCCCAGAAAGGAAGAACGAGAACGTGAAGCTGCCCTCAGAAAGGAAGAACGAGAACGTGAAGCTGCCCTCAGAAAGGAAGAACGAGAGCGTGAAGCTGCCCTCAGAAAAGAAGAAAGTGAACGTGAGTTGGCCTTATACAAACAGCGACTCGAGATGCAATGTGAACACGACAAACGGCAGGCAGAAACACCTCTAGACTGTCGTGACCGAGAACTCACGAGGGACGCTGCACACCAAGCTCAACTCCAACAAGCTACCGCTAGTCTTCCTCCCAGTTTCAATGTCTCCCATGCAAGTAAGTTAATGCCCCGTTCATAGAAACGGAGGTTGATGTGTTTTTCACCACTTTTGAGACCCTTGCTGATCAACTTAATTGGCCCGACGACCAATGGACTACCCTTCTCAGAGTACATTTAACAAGAAGAGCAGCAGTCACACTCAGCACTTTGGCATCAGAAAACGACTACACCACCCTGAAACAAGCTGTGTTGGACGCCTACCTTCTCTCCACCGAAAGCTATCGACGAAAGTTCCGTGACTACGTCAAGGCAAGTACCACCACCTTCTTAGAATTTGCTAACACCAAACGGAAATATTTCATGAAATGGCTGGAGGCAGCACATGTCTCTACTTTTCCAGAGCTTGTCAACCTCATACTGGTTGAAGAATTTTTGAGATGTGTACCTCCTCCTGTCCGCCTATACTTAGCGGACAAAGAAGAGACCGATTTGGTGAAGTGCGCGAAGTCAGCTCACACTTACAGCCTCATCCACCGGCTGACACCAGAACCTACCAGTAAGAAGTCTTGGTACAGTTACGAGAAAGCGAGCCCAGATCAAGGTACCTCTCAACTGTACTGCAGGTATTGTCGACTATATGGACATACCATTGAAAAATGTGGTAAGTCCCAATCTAAAGGTAACATCGAACCTCCTAAGTCTAAACCTACTCACCCTAAGTCCGGTAAGCCTGTAATGAATGTTGGTGTTCGTGCTAATGATCTCTCTCTCTTTAGCAAGCATCTATATCCAGGAACTATCTCTACCCACGATTCAGATTCAGAGGGACGTTTTGGACTTAAGATCCTACGGGACACAGCGGCTCTACAATCGATCGTCTTGAAATCAGCTGTGCCCAACGTCGCCTACACAGGAGAGACTGTATTCATCACTGACCTTACTGCTACAACTCTTATCCTCTTGCCAGAGTTACCTAGATTGTCCCTTCGTGACCGGTGAAGTCCAAGTCGCCGTCAGGGAAAAGCCTTTTCCCATGCCTGGAGTGCAACTTCTCCTGGGCAACGACTTGGCAGAAGACCAACAACCAAACAACCTGATCGTCAAGGACATATCCGAGGTAAGCAACTCTCTGTTGGATAACCCGACTTTTGAGCATGTTCCAGCAAAGGTTCAAGAGAGTAATGAAGGTTCTCCTCCTGTTATGGTGACCACCCGTGCTCAAGCTGCACGTCCACAGCCAGCCGACTCTACTGCTACCGCTGTCCCTCAGGACCCTTCGAAACTATCCCCTAATCTGACCGCTTTGGAGTTCCGTAAGTTACAGAGAGATGATCTTACCTTGACACCATTATTCTTTCAGGCTGAAACCCAATCCGACAGTGTTCCTGGGTTCTTTATGGAGAACGAATTACTCTATCGCAGGTATAGACCCAGTAAACTGAAGGACGAGGACGATTGGGCAGACGTTGAACAACTAGTGATTCCTACCAGCCTGCGGCCCACGATTCTACACCTGGCCCACGGAGCATTGTCACACTACGGGTTCAACAAGACTTACCATGGAATTCGACAAGACTACTACTGGCCAGGTATGGTAAACGACGTCAAGAATCATGTCAAGCTGTGCCACGTGTGTCAGTTAGCCGGGAAACCGAACGTTTCCATTCCCAGAGCACCACTGATACCCATCCAGGTGCCTGAGGAACCGTTCCACAAACTTATTATTGACTGTGTTGGTCCTTTGCCTCGGACCACTGCCGGCAACGCCTATATCTTAACCATCCTGTGTCCTACCACCAGATTTCCGATAGCAGTTCCAGTGAAAAATATTACGGCTGCTACAGTGGTGAAGAATCTGCTGAAGATCTTCACCCAGTATGGATTTCCGAGGGAGATTCAGAGCGACTGTGGCACCAACTTCACCAGTGATCTCTTCAAACGGACTCTGGAGGAGTTCAACATCAAACAGGTACTGTCCAGCCCCTATCATCCTGCTTCACAGGGTTCTCTCGAGCGTAGTCATCAGACCATCAAGGCACTCTTAAAAAAGTTTTGTAATGAGACCTCAAAGGATTGGGATAGGCAATTGATCTCTCATGTGTATTTCAGAAGTCTTTCCAAACGAGTCACTAGGAGTATCTCCTTATGAGATGCTTACGGACGTAAGTGCCGTACACTCTCAAGGCTTTCAAGGATTCTCTACGTGAGGCACCTTCAGTGAGCATCAGAATGTGCCCCAGTATCTTCAAAACCTCCGACACATTCTAGAGAGGGTCATTCCTTTGATAGCAAAACACCTACAGAAAGCCCAAAAGGAGAGGAGAAGACTCGTTACGACCAGCACTGCCAAGTAAGGAAGTTTAAACGGGAGACTTAGTTCTTGCTATTTCCTATCCAGGTTCTCCTTTAAGAACAGGTCAAGGACCCTACCGTGTTAAGGAGTGCGGAACAACTTCAACTACGTTCTCGAGACCCCCGATAGGCGGCGGAAGACCAGCTGTGCACATCAATCTACT
>WNGS01001353.1:5408-17058 GCA_020271785.1 Procambarus virginalis | reverse complement strand
TTTTACAGCTCTCCGGCTGCTACACCATGAAGTTTATCCATGAACAGCATTGGTGTTTCACCACTGGTATCACAGAAGCACGTGAAATTCTACTCTACTGCTTCTCCTCTCACAGCTTGAGGTCCAACTCCTCACTATGGGGACTGCTCTTCCACAGAGCTCAGTATTTCTTCAATAGCCTTGGGGTTCCATCCACTGAGTCCTCCTCTACTGGCCTCGAAGTTCTCTCAGCAACTCCTTACCCCTGACAAACTTGCAACCCGTTGACACGCCAATAAAGATATTTTCTCTACAAACATATGACTAAAATAAACTATACCAATAATGTCTCCACTCGACATTTTCCCGCGGGGTCCGAGACCGCCAGATGCCTGCCGTTCAGTTGCCTCCATGAGCTCGGTGGGAGAGGATGTGACGCTCCTCTTCTCAGCTGGTACTCTCATCTCTATTCTCTTACTTAGGCCTTCTGCCTAATAAAATATTCCTAATATATCAATAGACACTTGCTACGGTCGTGGGGCACACGACCACTACAGGCAATCACTGTCAATGGTTTAAAATGGATTACCACAGAACTTGGTCCTAGGTGCTCACTGGGTGCCCTAGGCTGCCCACAAAATTCCTTCTTGGAATTTTCAGAAGAAGGCTTCCCTTCTTCTTGAAGATATATCAAACAGGGGTTTCTTCTTCACCAGGGGCTCAATGGAGCGCGACCTCACCTCACGATTTCTTCAGCTCAAGTGAAGTCAAAGCCCACTAAAGTGAGCCTCACACATTCAACAAATTCTCCACATCACATGTGAAGTCATTTATTTATATTCTTATTCCCTGCCCATGTTTTCAAACCATTCGTCAAATTGAATTAGTGTTTACTATACATATATCCACGTCTATATCTCTTTGACCTCTTAGTTAGATCAGGCCTGGCAGAATAACTCTCAGGGGTAGACTAGTTTTTCCAGCAGCCTGAGATCATAACAGTTCTTACATGTGGTGGTTACACCATTGTTACATGCGGTGGTTACAACATTGTTACATGCGGTGGTTACAACATTGTTACATGCGGTGGTTACAACATTGTTACATGCGGTGGTTACAACATTGTTACATGCGGTGGTTACAACATTGTTACATGCGGTGGTTACAACATTGTTACATGCGGTGGTTACAACATTGTTACATGCGGTGGTTACAACATTGTTACATGCGGTTACAACATTGTTACATGCGGTTACAACATTGTTACATGCGGTTACAACATTGTTACATGCGGTTACAACATTTTTACATGGGGTGGTTACAACATTGTTACATGTGGTGGTTACAACATTATTACATGCGGTAGTTACAACAATGTTACATGTGGTGGTTACAACATTGTTACATGTGCTTACAATATTGTTACATGTGCTGGTTACAATACTGTTTCATGAATATATTACAACATTGTTACTTGTGTTGGTTACAATACTGTTACATGCGGTGGTTACAACATTGTTACATGTAGTGGTTACAACAGTATTGCAGTTTGGGTTCGTCACCATCTTCGTGGCGTCGTTTCCGCTGGCTCCACTCTTCGCTCTGGTCAACAATATGCTGGAGACGCGTCTCGACGCCCGCAAGTTTGTCACCTTCTACAGGAGGCCGGCGCCCCTCCGTGTCAACGACATCGGCGTCTGGTTCCACATCATGGACACTGTCAGCAAGCTGGCCGTTGTTTCCAATGTGAGTTATCCAGCCTTTTAGTGTTCTGCGACCTTTTGATCATCTATTTGATAAAACAGTTGCTATATGTACTATCATTACTGGAGAATGATCATATACGTGTGTAGTTAAACGTATAAGCTCAATTTGATTGCAAACCAGTATGGTATACTTGTAGACTTTAGTGAGGGTATCCTCTGCTCTCTTACATGAGCAAGCTAGGTGTTGAGTAATTATTTTCTTTGAAGACGAAGAGGTAACATAAATATACACGTGACGAACTCACACACACCTTCACAATGCCATACTTCATCGTCCTGAATAAGAAGTTTATTATTACTTTGGAACAGAGTGTTTCATTACCTCCCGAGGCAGTGGGATATATGTACACAGAGAAGTGTACATTTTCTCGCAGTATACACAGTGAAAGTTGAATGCAGTTGTAGAAAATTTTCAAGACATGTATGGTTTGTCAGTAAGTACTTGTGCTGTGTTAATAACCCTCTAAAGGTTGATAAGCCTTCATTATGCATAGTATGACTCCAGCTATACTTTAGGGCAATGTTTCCCAAACTCTTTAACATCATTACCCCCCTTTTCCAGGGGGTGAGAATTGGCAGGAAACGAAAAATATTTGTAAAAAAATCCAAGACTTATTAATTAATTAACTCTAAAAGTACCAGTCACAGGACTGGTTGTAATAAAAACGTACTTCTCTAAATTAAACT
Source organism: Procambarus virginalis (assembly GCA_020271785.1). Lineage (NCBI taxonomy): Eukaryota > Metazoa > Arthropoda > Malacostraca > Decapoda > Cambaridae > Procambarus > Procambarus virginalis. The sequence continues at coordinate 14,626 of WNGS01001353.1, read as the reverse complement.
GAACTGTCAGTAATTAAAAAAAAAATAAAACTCCTCCTAATTATTAATGAAAACGTTTTTGGGTATGTGTCCCTGGAGCGGGAAGCGACGCCATTCTGATAGGCTCTCAGCAAGACTTCCCGTGAGCCACGATTGCAGTGCGACGCCCAAACATAGAATAAAGCCACTATTTACTGCCACGACTGTGGTAAACATTTGGAATTGCATCAATTTACGGTTGACATATGTTACAGTATCGCCACCTTCATTGGAGTATGGAGTTGCGATTTCGGCGCCATATTTGAGTGAGCATCACAGTTCCCCTGATATTGGATACTACGTAGACAACACCATCTATTGGTGGTGGCGTGGCAGCGACCAATGGCTCATGTTTCCTGCCCCAGTTTGCAAGAGAGGTCGACGTAGGTGACCTCGGGTGGGTGGCGTGGCATGATCAGTAACATCTGTTGTGCTACAGAGCATAATGTCAACTCTCAGGTGAATGAGTGTCATCTCATGGTTTCTCCAGTGTACCGTCCACCTAATTGATGACGTTTTATGGCCACAGAAGTGACGTGTTTAGGGGATTGTACTGAGGAAGGCAGTTTACCTTGGGCAGTCCACGTACTCTCAGTTTGGTCCTGAAAGAAGACTACGTAAGCCGCCGTCGATCTGCACAGAGTGTTAGCTGCTAAATTACGCAGTATTGGTAGAGATTGGCGTACCCTGGGATTGGCTTAGGAGAGTAATGGACGACAGTGAGGTGCCTATTGTGAAGTGCGGCTAATAGGCTGCTAGAGGCTTCTGCCAGGGGTTAGATACCCCTTATATATGGTTGTTTGTGACCCCTGTCAGCATGTTGCTGAAGTCGTCTGCCAGTGTGTTGCTGGAGAGCGGAAGTGGGGTGTAAGCACCTCATGAGACTGTGTCAGTGGACTGGCCCACGTAAAAGATGAACTCGTCAGCGTTTGTTAGTACACGTGCACAAGGTACTGGGTGGTGGAAACGCTGGAGTAGGTGAACACTGCCAACGTAAAAGTATCCAGAGTGAGAGTGCCACTACTGTAAATATGTGTAGTCATAATCTATTTTATTTAAGATATTTTAATGGTAAAGCTTTCAATATTTAGGTGAAGTGAACTGTGTATTGTTCATGTCCCTCTTATTCTTTATTGCACTATACAACCAGTTTTTGAAAGCATACTACCGACTTGGGGTCGGATACTATAAAAGAGGTTACAACATAATGAACCCGGTTACTGGTCAATAGTGACCGTAACAACATATAACTAAATAATGCATATATGGCCATTTATGAATTATTTTGTTAACTGGTTATGCAGCAGGCGAACCCACCCAGAATGGTAAGCATATATTAATATTTTCTAATAGATATTTTAATGTCATATCTGCAAGATAGATGTTCTTTGCATTTTTTACAATGTAACATTCCGGCAGGTGAAATTGTGACTTCATGAAAATAACTGACTGGTTTATCACATGACAAACCAGGTGATAATACTACCTGGTCTGAGACTGAGTTCAAATGAACGAGGATGTGTATGTTGCCTGTTCACTAGGCCGCATTCTAAAATGACAGCTGAGCTTGTCTAATTTGTACAATTAAACAGTAGAATAACCGTTGTAAGAAATTTACCATCAATTAGTTTAGATTTGGTAGAACATAATAGAACAAACCATCGAAGTTTGTGAAACAGGTTTATCGTTGAGATAAAGATAAAACTATACAGTCCACTCTAAAGAAATAATTTAATAATAAGTTAAAATATAATTAATGTAATAAATACGTAAATAATAATAATTAAAAATAATTCTTAAACAGTAGAATAACCTGTAGTAACAAAATTTACCATCAATAAGTTTTGATTTGGTAAAACATACTAGAATGAACCCACAAAATTTGTGAAAGAGGTTTATCGCTGAAATAAAGCTAAAACTATACAGTCCACTCTAAAGAAATAATTTAATAACAAATTAAAATATAATTAATGTAATAAACAGATAAATAATAATCACTAAAAATAATTCTAAAAGCCCACTGGTAAAATTTTCCACATTCATAGATGGAAGTGTGATGCGCTATTCCGTCGTGGCATACCCCGCAGTTTCTTCGCTGTTTCATCATTCATATTCACGATGCCTTTCCTATCGATGAAAATAAATAGAAGAGCTAAAGTATGTTATGTACTGTAGAAATAAAAGGTGGCTAGCCAGGCAATAATTTACGTGATGATAATAAATTAATAATGAAGTCCATGGATATGAACTTTTACCTGTGAAATGCTGTAAATATATAAAATAATAATTATATGAAAATATACAGTAAATATGTGAAATTACTTACTTGTTATCCATTTTTCTTTATTTATTTCCAAAGAAAGACCTACAACTTTCACGTATTCGAGTACATATGCTCGGCAATATTGATTGAAACTTGCAGGAAAGTCCATAAAGTAGAACGGCCATGATATTATCATGAACTTCAATTTCAGTTATTTTGCATGAACAAAAATTACAACTTCTAGGCAACTTTAAAAATATAATTTTCTGATCGATTCTCATCAATTTTACATACGTTCAAAGTACTTTGTTCTAAATCCTCTATTTTTTTCATAAACTCAAAATTTGTTGAGTTGGAAATTGTTTAGTCTAAATTTGGCATTTAAAATTATAATGGCACACTAAAAAGCTGTTTTTTTTACAGCAAATTATTCTCTAAAGACGATAAATAAATAGTAGACAATGAGGATTATTTCATTCTAATACCACAATGAAAAAAAAAACATTGACATTTTACTATTATTAAAGCCACTTCGAAATTTGCAAATTTTGGGTTTGTATTTTTTTTTGTTATGATGTTGATTCATCAAGGAAACGTTGGAGTCTTTACCATGTAGATTTTGCAAAAACATTTTGCGAGAGTTTTAGGAAGTTTGAGAAAATGAGTTCCCTTCCCATCGTAGTGTCCACACTAATGGCCCAAGACCTCCAGTAAAAGGCCCCCTCAGGTGTCTTCTGGTATCATAACCTGAGCAATGCTGCAACTTACAGCTCCCTTCATATTGCAAAATGGCCTCCCACGGGACCATGGCCCCCACTTTGGGAACAATTGCTTTAGCGGATTGTAAAAAAAAGTGTGACAACTGCATCTGACAGCTGGGCGGCATCTGACAGCTGGGCGGCATCTGACAGCTGGTTGGACAGCACTTTGGATTCGTAGTCCTGAGGTTCTGGGTTCGATCCCGGTGGAGGTGGAGACATATGGGCAAAATGTTTCTTTCACCCTGATGCCCCTGTTTCCTAGCAATAAATATGCACCTGAGAGTTAGACAGCTGCTACGGGCTGCTACCTGGGGTGTGTAACAAAAGGAGACCGGGCCGCAGGGACGCTAAGCCCCGAAATTATCCCGAGATAACCTTAAGAAGAAGATAACCGCTAGAGTAACCTGATATAACCAACATCACAAACATATAGGGAAAAACACACCTGATTTCTGGGACATCCCCCCACCCCTCCCTGTCTGGCTCGTTGTTGCCGTGATGGGGCATGGTGGGCAGCTGCCGGAGTGTGATGCTCCATAGGACAGTCCTCTGTTCTTTTGTGACCTTGTACTCCTGCTGCTGCCGTCACTAATTTTGCTGGACAACTTTTCATTTTCCTTTTGTTTCGTTTCCCCCCCCCCCCTCTTCTCCTTTCTAATCGTCATTTCCTGCTGTCCTTGTGCCTGTTTTGATCATTCTTTTGTTTTGATGCCCGGGTGTTTGAGGAGGCATACTCTTGCACCCATAAAACTGTAGTACCCAATGTCTCGAGCGAGGGACTCTTTTTTATTGTCAATCCTCCTTTCGTCACTGAACCCAATCTCGATGGACTGACGGTTCTTAATGTGGCGTTTGAGGGCGTATATTCATGACGCACCCCTGGGGGGGCCCCAGCAAGTTCAGCAACATGTCTCTTATTGGGGTGTCCTGCCTCTAATTGTGGCCCCATGGTGGGTGTGGGGGCACATTTGTGAATGAATATATTTCCTCTCATCTCTGTCGATTACTGTTCCTCTTTTACCTTCTCTGGCTCATGGGGGTGGGCAATCAAGCCCCAGAGTCGGCCTGTGTTGGAAGACTAGGCTCTGTAGCCTCCGCTGAATTGGGCCCCGACCTTGCTCCTCCTTTGACCCTCCTGATTACTCCCTTCGGCTCCCCTCCCTCTGTGGTCGGATCGAGCCGCAAAACCCAAAGTGGTGACCACCTCGTCCCCTGGCACAGCTCAGTCTCTAGTTGTGACTACTGTGCCTTTTAACCCCTCTCTCTGTTGGGGTTCTCGACCCCGTCCTCACCATGGCCGCACTCACTCGATTCCTTCCTGTGCAGGCAACGAGTCACAATAACGTGACGTGAGTCACAATAATGTTGACCAGACCACACACTAGAAGGTGAAGGGACGACGACGTTTCGGTCCATCCTGGATCATTCTCAAGTCAACTTGAGAATGGTCCAAGACGGACCGAAACATCGTCGTCCCTTCACCTTCTAGTGTGTGGTCTGGTCAACATTCCTTCCTGTACTGAGGCGTATCAAGCCTTGTTTGATCCCGCTTCGTGGGCCAAATACTTTGATCTCCTTCCTCTTGATTCTATGCCTACTGACGATTTCTCCTTCCATAGGCACCTTGTTGATTCAGTAGATGCCTCTGTTACCTCTAATCCCACCCGTCTTGGTACACGTGTCGTTGCTGCTCCTTCTCCGGATACATCCTCCAGCTTGGCCGCCTTATCCTGCCTTGGTGAGACCCCTGTTCGGATCTCCAAAAACGCTCGGTTGAATACCAGTGTTGGCACTATTCTCCTCCCAACCCATGTTGCAACCGGTGTTCGGAATCTCCAGAACTGCCACGAAGATATTCGGCATATCCTCGAAGCCGAGGGCCATTCTGTCCTCCAGGTAGACTCGTTTACTCGTCCCCCTCGTTTACTCGTCCCCCTCGTGGTCGTCGCCGTCAACGCCTTCGTGTTGTGAAGATTATCTTTGATGGTAGGACCCTTCCACCCTCTGTCATTCTTGCTGCTGCCAGGTGCTCTGTCCAGGAGTACATTCCTTCTCCTAGGCTCTGTAACAAGTGCTGGAGGTTTGGGCATGGTGCCGTCCGCTGCTCCGGGACTGTCTCTCTCTGTTCTTTGTGTGGGGGCGAAGGTCACTCTAAGTCGGAGTGCACTTCTCCCCAGGATCGCTGCCTCAATTGCGGTGAGGCCCACCCTACCTTCTCCTGCGTGTGTATACATTACAAGCTTCAGGTGGCTGTCCTCAACTTGAAGCACCGGGAACGTTTGTCTTTTCCTGAGGCGAGGTGCCAAGTCCGCCGTCTCCCACCTTATGCTAACATCCCTTATGCTTGCATGTTGCGCTCTTCCTCTCCTTGTCCTTCCCGCCTTCCTCAGTCTCACAACCATTTCCAGGCCTTAGACCCAGACACGCCCACCGCCGCCTCCTCTATTCCTTTGAGTTCTGTCCCCAAGGGTCCCCCCTCATGGCTCTCTCTGAAGTTCTCCTTCTTTCTACCAAGTCTGTCATGTCTCCTGTGTCTTCTTCCTCGTCTCCCTCTAATCCTCCTTCACATCCTTCTCCTCTGTCTCTTAGTTCTCCTCGACGTCTGTCAGTGCAGGCTGATGTCCATCGCTTTCCCAATGGCCATCATGTAGGCTCTCGTTCTGCTTCTCCTGTTGAGACGCTTGAATCTGTTGCCCAGTACATTGTTGCTGGGACGCCTGTCTGTTTGAAGCAGAAGCTAAAGCCTGGCTCCTCTCCTTCCTCCTCCCCGGTGGGTAAGAAGGCTTCGCTTTCTTCCTCGCCCCCTACCTCTGACATTCTCGCTCCATCCCCTCCCATTTCGGTGCTTGCGCCCCCTGTTCCTGCTTTGGAGTTTTCTTTGGCCCCCACTTCCCCCTCGGTTGCTGCCCTTGCTGAGGTGAACTCACTGGTTTCTGCACCTCCTGCTGCTGTGCTTGACTCCCTCCCCCCCCTTTTCCTCCTGTCCCTGCACGTCCGCCTCTGGTCTGTCCTCCCGCTCCCTTCCCTCCATCTTTATTCAATTTACCCATGCCCCCTATCCCTGACTACACTGACCCTGATTCTGCGCTTCTTTAACATGCTGTGTTCCCTTTTCACCTTTGTTTCTTCGTTGTTCTCTGTTGCTGTCCTTTCTCTTCTTGTCGATGTGTATTCTTCAATGGAACATATGTGGTTATTACGTCAATTTCCTAGAACTCCAACTTCTGATTTCATGGTTTTCGCCCCTTTGTGTCTCCAGGAGCCGATGCTCGGTGCTCGTCCTGGTCGCTTTCGTGGTTATTCCTTTCCCTCCCCCTCCTCCCCCAGCTGTTGCTGGGGCTCCTAATTCTTCTGCTCTCTTGATTTGCTCTGATGTTCCCTTTGTCCCCTTATTTTTTCCATCGCCTCTCCAATTGTTCTGCTGTCCGTATCTTTGTGGGGAAATGGAACACGGTTTGTTCCATATATCTCCCCCCCCCCGTGTGTCCCATTTTCTCTTTCCAATCTTAACTCTTAAACAGCACATATCATATACATATATGATATCAGTGACAAAACCCAAACTGTGCACATCATTTATGTATGCTTTCGTGTCTACCTCTATAATTTAAACGCCCCACCTGGGATAGGGGCAGCTATAATACAGCCAATAGTTGCCAGATGCCTGCTAGAAAAAAATCCAAGCCAGCATTCTTGGGTGTTAGAGTGTCAGTAATGAGCAAGCCACCAAGGCTGGCGCACGCAGCACGAGCTCACAGCACCGTTGTTCAGCTTTTGACCACAGCATCGCCTACAAATGCCATAATATACGTGATACTGCTATTATTTAGCGATGATTGTATTATAGAAGACCCCTGACTGTGATAAAACTGACCAGGATTCTGATAATAGCAGGATTGTGGTGATATTTAGCTGTACTCCATGGAGGGAGGAGTAGGGCTGTGGGAATGAAGGTTGTGGCGTCATCTTCTGACTGTGTGTGGCCACCTTTTATTGACTGCACTCACCATACCAGTTTAGTGGTTCGCTATGGTGAACACAAATGTAGATATTTATATATAATGTGTGTATAGTGTGAGATACCAGCAAGAGGAGTAGGTTGGGAGCCGCCATTTTGGTGAGGGAAATGCGTCGTCTGTACGACTTGTCATGTTGTTTACTGGTGGCCACTATGGCCTCTGGGCACCATACCAGCATATTTGTACAGGTATTGTGAATAAAACAGGTAGATACTTATATATAATGTATGTATGTAGCATAATAACACCACAAACAATATTGTTGGGGGAGAAATATTAATGCGTCTGGCCTTGAGGGCGGCCGCCACCAGCTGACTGTGTGAATAGCTATGTCTTTGTGCCTTTACTCACCATACAAGCTTAGATGTACAGTTATGGTGAATAAAACATGTAAATACGTATATATAACGTCTGTGTATAGTGAATAAATGCAAAAAAAGTATTGTGGGAGGAGGATGAGAGTGAGTGAGGTGTTGTTGAGGGAGTGGCAACGAGTGGCAGGCTGGTATGTGGCGGTCACTCCTCGTTGCTTTTTGACTCACAAGACCAACTTAGTAGTTCGTTATGGTGAACAAAACATGCAGATACTTATATATAACCTGTGTATATAGTGTAACAACAGTAAAACTATTTGTTTATTGTTTTATGAACATAATAATTGAATCACTAATATGCACATTATAATTTTGAGTACAGCGATGGTTCACACATTTTATTATATAAATATACCACAATTTACAGTATGGAATAATATTACTGCAAAAAACTAAGAAAAAATCAGATACATTGAAATAATTAGGTAATAATATATTTGTGGCAACTGCCGTCTGACAGCTCTGGCGGAGTAGACCTGTCTGGCGAAGGCTCTGTCAACTCCCCTTTTTTGCCAGACTTCCCTACCCTATTGCGGCTAAAATATACCACCTACGATTTTCTTGTTATTTTGTCCGTGATCAGGGAACAAAAATGAACACTTCTATAAGACGAAAGAATTTTTTGGATTTTTTTTTTGTTGCGCCTTTGGGTGTTAATTCCATTTGGGCCCCTAGCAGTTTGAGGGTTAAACACCAATTGGACTCCTTGCCAGAGCCTGTGCTCCTGCTAGAGTGATTTCAATTGTCATCATACCCTTGGGATGATGTTCAGACAAACACCCGGGGTCGCCTTTTTGAACCATTCATCCTCTCTTCTTCCCTGTCTCTTCTGAATTCTGGTGAGCCCACTCATTTGGACTATTGGACTCGCAACCTTCCTGTCTTGAATTTTCTCTCTGCTTGTCGCCTCTTTACTTGTGGCGAGTTCTTGATGACCTCCATGGCAGTGAGCATTTCCTAATCCTTGTTATCTTTTTCTCTTTTTACCCTCCCCTCTTCTTCCCTAGGTGGCAGTTTGCTAAGGCAGACTGGAACCTATTTCCCCTCAGTACTGTTCTCTCTAACCTCTCTCTATTCCTCACTCTTCCTCTCGCGGAATACAGAAGTGCGTTCCCTGATGGAATGCAAACTGTGCTCGGGCTGTCCGCAGTAAGCGTGCAGCCTGGAAGAGACACCGCCGTCGGCATACGGCCGATTCTTTTCTTTTGTTTCGGAAGGCGAGTGTGGTGGGCCGTAGGGCCATCCGTACGGCTCAACGTGAATGTTGGATTTCTTATGTCTCCACCATTATGTCCGAAACTCCTCTGCCACAGATCTGGAAGCGTATCCGCAAGATAGCGGGTAAGTTCGTTACCGATGTCTCGCCGGTCCTTCACCTCCATGGTACTCTTGTAGCGGACCCAATGCAGGTCGCTACCGAACTGGGTTCCCACTTTTCATCTGTTAGTTCTGGATCTCATCTTCCGGAATCTTTCTTCTTCGTAAACCTGTCCTTGAATCTCGTTCTTTAGATTTCTGCACTCATCTCCAACTTCCTATAACTATCCCTTCTCTCTCTCTCTCACTTCCGTCTGCCCTGGCCCTCTGCGGTTCTATGGCGGCGAGCTTCGATGGCATTCATTATGAGATGCGTAGCCATCTCCCTCCGTGCACATCTCAGTATTTACTGAGTCTGTATAATCGGATCTGGGAGTCGTCGTCAGTCCCTGAGAACTGGCTCGTTGGGCAAAGTCCGTAGAGGAAGTCCCCAGCAGACACTGGTTGCGATCAGGGAGGACAACAG